>JAEQBH010007927.1:0-179967 GCA_016808115.1 Tetrastigma voinierianum | reverse complement strand
CACCACCATCACATTGTCCCTATGAGACGGATCCATAAAAATCGAAGGACAGCGTAGGAGGATATGTTGTTGATCTAGTGAGTAAATTCTACTATCCTGTAGATTTTGTTGTGCTTGATACAGAGCCAGTTGTAGTGGGAGCTAATTATGTGCCTATAATCCTTGGAAGACCATTCTTAGCCACCTCCAATGTGATCATCAATTGCCGAAATGGAGTTATGCAACTTACATTCGGGAACATGACTTTGGAACTCAATATCTTCCACTTGAGCAAAAAGCATATGCAACCATTAGAAGAGGGTCCAAAGGAGGTTTGCATAATTGACACTATTCTGGAGGAACAAGCTGAGCAATAGCAATTGCAGGATGTGCTAATTGAGGAGTTGTCTGATTTGTCTGAAGAGTTGCAGGAAACCAAGGAAATGTGTGTTGTACATGGGCCATGGAGAAAAAATGAAGAAATTCTACCTTTACTGATTGAGGAAGGAACCAATGAGCCTCAAAAGTTGGATCTCAAACCTCTACCTGTGGAATTAAAGTATGCATACTTAGAAGAAAATGAGCAGTGTCCAGTTGTTATATCCTCCATGCTCAATGCTTCATAGGAAAATAGTATGTTGGACATCCTCAGGGAGAACAAGCAGACTATTGGGTGGAAATTTTCTAATTTGAAGGGAATTAGCCCTTTGGTTTGCACCACCACATACATTTAGAAGAAGAGAGACGTCGATGACCCCTTTGCGGTGATCCTCACATGCAGTGAATGCGCTCGAGAGGTTCTTAAACTGCTACAAGCTGGCATCATATACCCAATATCCGATAGCACTTTGGTATCTGACTCGAGGTTATGCCCGAAAAAATGCAGGGTATTTACTATGCATAACGAAGGAGAGGTGCCCACCACGCCTCTGAGTTGGAGGTATGTATTGATTCTGAGGAGGATTGAATGAGTGACGAGGATCATCACTAACCTTCATGGACGGCTTCTCGAAAGAGTTTACAGGCATCCCTTTTCTTGTTTTGGATGGCTATTCGGGGTACTTCGGTCGAAGTGGCTGCGGAGGACGGCATCCACTTTCACTTGTCCATTTGGGACTTATGCTTACAGGAGGATGCCCTTCGGCCTATGTAATGCCCCTGCCACATTCCAAAGATGCATGCTTAGTATCTTCAGTGATTTGGCGGAACACATTATGGAGGTCTACATGGACGACATTCCAGTATATGGAGGGAGTTTTGAAGAATGCTCGATCAACCTGGAAATTGTCCTGCACAAGTGCATTGAGAAAATTTTGGTGTTGAACTGGGAAAAGTGCCATTTCATGGTCAACCAAGGAATTGTGCTGGGGCATATCATATCTAACCAGGGAATTGAGGTTGACAAGGCAAAAATTGAGCTAATTTCCAAACTCCTTCTCCCAGCGGAAATGTGAAAAGCGGTGAAATGATTCAGCAGGCATGCAAGTTTCATAGGAGAGGTTCATCGGGACTTCTGAGTGCGAACCTCTTTACGATTTCTTGGAAAGGATGTCAAGTTTGTATGGGATGATGAGTGCCAAATGAGCTTTGAGGAGCTCAAAGCTTACTTGACCACTGCACGAATAGTGAGGGCCCCCAACTGGCAGTTACCTTTTGAGGTTATGTGCGATGCGAGTGATCTTGCCATCGGAGCAGTTCTCGATCAAAGAGAAGAAGGGAAACCTTATGTGGTATACTATGCAAGCAAAACGTTGAATGAAGCACAAAGGAATTATACCACCACTGAGAAAGAACTACTGGCAGTGGTCTATGCCTTGGATAAATTTCATGCATACTTGGTGGGATCGCACATCATAATTTTCACAGACCAAGGCTAGGCTTATTAGATGGGTTCTCCTACTTCAAGAATTTAACATGTAGATCAAGGATAAAAAGGGGGTGGAGAATGTTGTTGCGGATCATCTCTCGCAACTAACAATAGCACACAACACCCACAACCCTCCAATTAATGATGAGTTTCCTAAGGAGTCCCTGTTGCTAGTGGAAAATGCACCATGGTATGCTCACGTGCCCGATTTTTGTATGAGGAGGAATACAGTTATTTGGAAGGCACAAGATAGGAAGTTTTCTTTACCAAAGATTCATTCCTACTAATAGGAAGAGTCATTCTTGTTCAAATATTTCTTGTCCGGATAATTAGAAGATGTGTTCTGAGGAACGGCGAATACTGATCCTTGCCGTGAGAGTGCATGTGGAGGTCATTTTGCTTCCCAGAAAACTGCTATGAAGGTGCTCTAATCTGGGTTCTATTGGCCTTCTCTCTTTAAGGATGCCCTGACGTATGCGTACATGCGACAAATGCAGGCATAGGGAAGATCTCTCGCCGTCACATGATGCCTCTAAACCTAATTTTAGTAGTTGATTTATTCGATGTTTGGGGCATCGACTTTATGGGGCCATTTCCGGTTTCCTTTGGATACGTATACATATTGGTGGGGGTTGACTATGTGTCGAAGTGGGTTGAAGCAGTGCCTTGCAGGACAGTAGACCACAAGGTGGTGCTCAAATTTTTGAAAGAAAATATCTTCTCCACATTTAGAGGTCCCAGTGTGTCAGTGATGGAGGTTCACATACGCAGCAAACCCTTTGAGAACCCCCTTTAACTAAATATGGTGTCAAGCATAGTGGCTGCTGTGCCACCCTCGGGTAGTGGTCAAGTTGAGCTGCTTGACGGGGAAATCAAGACCATCTTGATGAAAGTGGTGAACTCCAGCGGGAAGGCGGTCTCTTGACTACTGGGCTCCACATTGGAGCATACGGAAACGACCTTGAGACCATTCTTGGAATGTCGTCGCATCGCCTAGTTTATGGCAAGGCATGCCACCTGCCTGTGGAGATTGAATAAAAGGCATGGTGGGCCATCAAAAAGTTGAACCTGGATTTGGGAAGAGCTGGCCTAAAAAGGGTCCTCGACATCAATGAATTAGAAGAATTATGAAACGATGCCTACTTGAACTTCAAAATTGCAAAAGACATATTGAAGAAATGGCATGATCAAATAATAGCCCGCAAAAATTTCAAGCATGGGGACCAAGTATTGATGTATGATTTGAAGCTCCACCTCTTCCCGGTCTGACTCCAGTCGAAGATGGTGGCGGGTTTCATCATCGACAAATTCATCCTAATGGATCGATGGACACCTTTCGATTCGAGGATAGTAAATTATTGAAGGTCAGTAGGCGGTAAAGCCACATGCGGTATAGTTCGCAGCGACGGAGGAGATTCCGTCCTTGATCCTCCTTGAACCTGAGCTACGGGTGGGCGTGAACTTTGCATGGGCGGGAAACCACTCCAAATTTTGTTGAATTTTTGTCTCTCCTACTTTAAGTTTTATTTGTAATTTTACATAATTTCCTCAATCATAGCTTAGTTTTCTTTTCGTTTTCATATGCACATTCTCATAATTTTTGGTATTCTGTTTTGCAGGTGTAGTGACTTGGCCCAGTAGCTGAGGTTAATTTTGCGGCCTGAAAATTCTGTTTTGCTCGTCTTTTTGGTATCCTGCCTCTTTGTCTCCCTGCACCTCTTCGTTTCTTGCACCCTACCATAAATTTCCCTAGATTTTTTAACCTAGTTTTAGGTGCCCATTTATGGACACTAATTAACTAACCCTTTACTTAATCCCTACATATAAACTGACCTCTTTCTTAATTCATTGCATTCCCTTTCTGACGAGAGAAACTCTCACCCTCTCATCTCTTCCCTAATCCAGCAGGCGGGACTCGCGAAGGCTTAACCCGAGCCTCAGTGCGGCCTTCTTCTCCGCCCCACGCCGATGCATTTGTTGCCACATGATTTTGCCACCCTGCAGTCTTTGCCGCCACACCGCGGGACAGGGGCCTCTTCTGACGGCCGTTGTTGCTTCTCATGCCCTGTTCCCTCTTGCTCTGCCCCGTGAGATGATACCTGGGTTAAACCAACTCCGCCATCTCACTTCTCACCACTTGGCCATCTGGAGAGTCCCACCTCAAAGGGCCGGGATGAGTCATCCCGGTTCGAGGCCCCGGGAGCCTCGTTCCACACAATTCGGGGGACCGGCTAATGACTTCTCCGGATTTGTCTCCTACTTGATTATCGACTTCATCTTCCATTCGCGGCCCACATTACGGGCAATTCAGTTGCGATTACCCGAGGGGAGTGCCGCGATGACATATTATGATCATCCGGCTTTCACGCCAATCCAATTTCGAGAGATTCCATGAGGCTTGTGCGTGATACTCCCTAGGAAGCCTTTTTATGACCTCGCTGGTTTTCTACCCTCGGGTGGTCATTGAGTTCTACACACTGACATTTAGGCGGAGTCCCTCATCCCTCTTGCCATCCACTTCTCCATTGATGGCCGTGAGGAAACTTCGGACTCTGAGCATTGTAGCTATTCGAAACCCGATTGTCTGGCTTGACTCGGTGACTACGGTGTGGCCAGCCTCCACCTACGGAGATGGTTCGCGTGTTATCGAGAGCGCATCGACGAGGATCTATCCTTTTAGGAGACACCTTCTCAGTATGCTCATATCGATCATGATACTGCGGTCCGACCTATTCCCCTTTCCCGAAATCCGTATTATGCGAAGATGAGCTATTACGGAGGCTCATATCGCATATCGAGGTTTTTTAGTTCATCCTGTTGAGCTTTTCGCTGACCTCAGCGTTCCCTTTGAGGGCGATGTCCTGCATGAGAACCTAACTAGGGCGAGTCCCTTACCCCTCCTGTTCCCAAGGCTACTATGTCAGGTGTTATATCATATGGGTTTCTTGTTGTTTCGATTGGAGGCGTCACAGATGCGAGGCCATTCTCCTTTGTTAGCAATTGGTAGCCGCGCCACAGTGCTGACACCTCCGCTCGGGACGCCGTGAGAACATAGCGTTGACCATCCTGAGAGGATGGAGGAGCCCCATATTGCACCATCCGCGGCTCTAAGCGATCCTTGCTCTATTACCTACATCATTACGGCATCCTCTGCACCTTGATTGCCTCCGGCTCCCTCTGACATCGGTGGACCCTAGTACATCAGCGCTACCACCGCACCATATCTTCATATCCACTCGGGATTTTCTCACTGTTATGGATGTAGTCCGCACCTTCTCGACCTGTCGGCATCTTTTGCGGTGCCCGCACGGCTGGCGAGAGGATGACTGCGCCTGAAGGCCGTGAATTGCGGGGGAACCACACCGTCCTGATGCGATTCAAGGTCGCACAGGCGTACCTCTATCTCTCCATCGGTACTTGCGGGCCTCTTGGATCATCCTCCGGCGGCCTTAGGCGGCCACCCGCAACGCTCTACAGCTTCATTGGACATGCTAGCAGCAGCGATAACAAATTCTCCTCCAGCTTCATCAGCAACTCCTCAGCCTGCCCAGGCAGAGGATGACATCCCACCAGTTGCTCACCATTGAGGAGGTAGCACTTCCTTCTCTAACTTTCCAATCCGAGCCCCATTGAGGACAATGTGACATTTGGTTGGGGGGAGAGTTAGCGAAGGAAGTGGCTTTTACATTTATGTTTTTACTACTATTTTGAGCAAGTCCCTTTTGTTTTGTTACATTTGCTTCTTGTTTGTTTGGTTGTGAAGAGCATTGGTTTCTTTTGTAAAGCCGAGAAATATAGTCATATCTCTTTTTATACATATCATACGACTTAATTCTGAGTTTTGAAAAATTACACCCATTTTTTTTGTGTTTGCCTAATTTACAGGTTTGAAAAGTTGAAACATTGTCAATTACGATGTTAGATTAGTTCCATGTCTAATTGAGTGGATGATCAGTTGAATTCTTGTTATTTTCGACCTCTTTCTTCCACCTCTGGCTAACCACACATTGTGCACATCAGGTTTCAACAATAAGCTAAAAAACCGTCTAACCTCCTAAATCTTGCAAAAGCATGTCCTAGTTTTGTCAAACCATTTAATAGGTTAGGACCCCATGAAAAAGAAGAAGACCAATGAGCCTTCCAAAATAAAGGAAGTGGCGAAACAAAGAAAAACAAAAGAAAAGAAAATTTGTTTTACTTGTGAAGCAGAACACGGTCAGGGGTATATGGCGAAAGTCTTTGGCTTAGATGCCCTAAGCCAACTGGACAGGGCCACCAACTTAGTGCTGGTCTGGCGAGGTGAATAGGCGGAGTTTAGCAAGTTGTATGGAGTGCTGGGTTTGAAATCATTTGAAGTCTGGAGTGAAACCTGAAGAGTTAGTGGTTGAAAAATCCTTATGACTTGATGCCTTAAGCCTTAATTGGTTGGGAGTCATCGGTGGATCCCCGTTACATGGACTTTGGTGAAGTCGATTCCTCAGCGTTGCACCCCTGCAACACAAAATGAATTGGAATAAAAGTGAGTCCTAATCTATTTAGGTCGATTAGTGTACTAGGTTATGGCAATAGCTTGGTTGGGGGGAGAGTGCAATTTTGGCAGTTTATTGTTGAAAACTAATCCAAAACATTTAGATTTTGGTGGAAGTTCTAGGTTGATTCTCTAGAGAAGGAAATTCTTTTGATGCTGAATTCTGTATTGCATTCACTCTCTCGAGATGGTTATTGGGCAGGGTTTCGGTGATTCTCATTTAAGGTTAGCATTACTCATCCACATACTTTTTGAAATACCATTTTTGAGAACACAATTTCGTTATTGTTTTGTTGCTCTTTCTTTCTTTCATTGCTAAGGGACTAGCAATGTGTCGGTTGGAGAGAATGATTAGTGCCCAAATAGTGCTATTTTGAACCCTATTTATGGGAGGTTTTGAGTACTTTTTGTATACTAATCAAATTAATTAACCCGATTTGGACATTAAGGTCTCGACTATACTACTAATCGCATTTTGTGGCTATTGTTGTAGTTTTTGCAAGCTAATCTCGCCAAAATTATTGAGTCAACTCAAGCACAAAGAATCCGAGTTGAACTTAGTATTGCAGATAAAAAACCAGAGGAAAAATGAGTAGAAAACAGAAGAAAATGGGCAATTGCAAAATTTTGCAAGGTTGCGAAAAATTTATAACTACGAATTTCCGCAGGTTACCAGAGTTGTGAAATTTTGCAATCGCTTCCATATTACGACTTGATTGACCCTGTTTGACCAATTTTTGTGATTTTTCCTAAAATACCATTCATGTAATAGTGGTATTCCATGTATTTTGGTAATTTTGCTTGATTTGGGGGCTATATGAGCCCATGTGTACTCACTGTAAAGAGATCTTTTTCATTCTGCATTTAATACAGAGAGCTTAGGCGGGAGTTTTCCCGCTTCTTTCCTTTTCTCTCATTTTCTCCCCTTTTCTCTCATTTTCTCGAATGCCAAACACCCCATGAGGATGACAACTCAGAGGATGGTTAGCTAAACCCCTTTTATCCTTGAAGAGGAGGGCTACTTGGCTTTGAATATGAGATAAACTGTTGGTTCTCATGTTTTTAACGCAAGCATTTATTGCCATTTATGTTTCTATCTCTCACTCTAGGTTTAAATCCCTTGGACATGCAGTTGACGGTACTTGGTAATCTTTAGGGTTCGAGTGGATCTTGTGCTAGATCATGAGATTCATTGAATTGTCATTTATTTATTCTTGTAAAGGTAGATCAAGGAGATGAATTTTGCTTTGCACAGAGCATTTATTTCCAATAAATGCTATATCTGAGAAAATTATTAAGGTTCGGTTTTAGTGCCAAATGAAGGTCGGTTCGAAGAGAAAATGGTATAAGTCATCATAAACGTGAGAAAGGGACAGGACCCCTCGGTTACCTTAGGATTTCAAACCTAGTATTTAATGCTTCAAGGAGTTCTTTTTATATTTTTCTTCACCTTGTTTTCAGTTTCCAACCATTAAAACCCACTGTTTTTACAAAACCCTGAAATCTAAATTGAATTCACCATTTTGGCCTTCACTATTAATCATTTGTGCGAAGAAAACTCATCCATGTGTTCGACCCTAAAGCCACTATACTGCAGTAGCTATGCTACGGCAGTAAAAGGTTTAGGTTTATAAATTTTGTTGATTTCAGACCAACCTACTGAAACGCGAATCAGGGACTCAACATTACAAGGCATCCTTCGATGCCTTGTATGGAGCGTTGGATTGAAATAATGCTCCTGGTGAGCTTCCTTCAGCTAAATATCGTTGCATATGGATCCTTCCACTTTGGCCTTATTCCTTACATTGTGTTTTAACTTCTTACATTGCCTGCTCGGTCGTAACATTATCATCCGGCAAACAACTCCTTCATAGAATTGACACAAAGCATCGCGCCGTTCAACGATCGATGCCGACTTCGATGTGGCGTTCGAGCAATGGCGATAGCGTAGTGTGTTTGACAACTAGGGACATACATCTTGGTTTTGCGGCATTAAGCATGTCATAAAAATTTTGTGCGGTTGGGTTCGATTCTCCGACAATATTGGCATTAAGCCCAGGTGGACGGTTGCGTCTTAAACCATATGAGCGATGTTCGCGTGATCTGACATTATTTTATTGCATGATGGTGAGTGACATTCACATTATATAATGCGTCATCCCCATATATAGATGATTCGGTCTCACCATGCAAGTACCACACACGATAATTAGGGACAAAACCGTATTTATAAAGATGGAACCTTACCTCGTTAACCTCAACAAATTTCTTATTCTGACACTTCTTCTTATTACATGGACATCTAATGTGATTACCGTCACTGCCTTTTGGTCGACTAAGTGCAAATTGAACAAATTCTTCGACTCCCGATATAAATGATTGGTTAGGCAATCCATTTGTTAGCCTTAAATACATCCTTTCTCTGTTGGAACTCATTTTACACACTTACGATATGTAACATAAATTAGTCGATTGATTGATATACAATGAAATTAGGAAAGTACGAATATCATCTCTCTTTAGGTCATGAATAAATCCAAACAAGGAAAATAGATTTCTTATCTTTTTCCTTGAGTTTTCCTCCATGAATAACCAAACAAGGAAAAATTTTATTTTCCCCTCCACCCTTTCTTCCTCACATTTTCCTTACATTTCGAGTTATGGGTTTAAACATAGCCTTAAGACCAAGACATAGAATTCCAACCACCAAACAGAAGTAGTATTATGCATAATATCAATTTCATAAATTCCATTAACTATATCCAAATGTGAAACCTTGACAATTAAATTCCTAGTACACAAAAATCAAAGGCTGGAAGCTTGATGTATTTAAAAAACCAAATTGGTGTTAAAAGTACTTGCCTATCAGCAGCCTTAGTAATAATTGGCAATCTAAGGGACCAATCCAATCTAGCTACTACAACATGTTCCAAAGTATGGCCAACAAGTTTTGTGAGCGATTCCATTGCAATTTTACCTTGGCCAAATCCGTTCTGATAAAATCTCAGATGGCTTAAAGTTTCTCACCATGTTTTGCGACAGAAATGAATCTATTGCAAATTTTTATTGCAAGTTAGTTGCGATTCAATTTTAATTTATTATCATACTTTCATTAGCATTCCGTTGCAAAATTGTTACTGTTTTGCACCAAATTTGTCCGTTGCAAAATTTCTGTTGCAAATCAAGATTTTTCTTGTAGTATATATTATTTCTTCTTTGGACAACAATCGATTTTTAGCCCTATGGCTTTTTTTTTCCCTAACAGCAGATTGTCGTATTTTTCGATGAAATGAAAACAAAAAATGCCCTAATTAGGGCTAGAAGGGGATTGTAGCTGAAAAAGAAGAGCAACGACAAAAAAATGAAGTATTGCAGGAAGAAGAAGAATAAAGAAAAAGAAGAGAGAAAGGAAGTCGTGTCGTAGGAAGAAGAAGAAAAGAAGAAAGAATAAAGAAAAGAAAGGAGAGCGGATTGTACAGGTAGCGGTTGTGCAGGTGCGTGACGTTTTTATTTCTTGGATTTTTATTGCATATTTTTAATTAATTAATTTTTAATATTTTATTTACTTACTATATTTTCATATTATGTTTTTTATTAAGATAATGTTAAAGGAGGAGCCACTAAGATAATGTTAAAGGAGCCACTTAAATAATTTTTTGTATTAAGATAATACTTATTTTTCGATTAAAAAGGATAATACTTATTTTTATTTCAAGAAAGAGTAATACTTATTTTTATTTCAAGAAAAGGATAATACTTATTTTATTTTTAAAAAGGATAATATTTATTTTTATTTTATAACAAATTGTTGTTTACAATTAACAATAATAATTATGTATTTGTAAATAAATAATAGAGGTATTATTATAAATAAATAATATAAATTATGTGTTATAAATAAATGATAATAAATTAATCTACTTATTAATAATATTTTCATTTATTTTACTATAAATAAAACAATTATAGCGTTTATTATACTTAGAAAACATAATGCTAATAGTTATATATATATATATATATATATATATATATATATATATATATATATATATATATATATTGTACCTTATGAAAAAGTATATGTAGGTGCGCTTCTTAAGGCTTTAAGAAGGCCTTGACCTTTGGTGCCTTTTAAACTTTATGTATAATGATGCAGTAATATATTTAAAAGGAAAATTATGAAGCTATAGATTTAAAAATAAAGGTAAAAAAGTATGAAAAATAGAAAATAAATGATTTAGTTAGCGTCAAAGAAAGATAATTGGTTTTCGAGTATAGATATTATCTTAACTAACTATAAGTACTACCTTAACAAATTATTTAAGATGGTCCCTATAGTTAGATAAGGTAATACCTCTACTTAAAAGTTAATTATTTTTCTTTAACATGTTGTGAACCATATATTTCATATTCTTTATATTTTCTTTGTTTTTATTTATAAATCGACAGCCTAATATACTTTTCTATTTAAGCGCTAAAATTTTAAATGGGGTATAGCATTTTGTTCATTATTTATTCAATCTATCACCCAATTCCAATGGAAAGCATCTATCTACCAGCTGATCATGTAAAGCCGACGAGCAACGTCTGAACAAAATCAATGTTGTACTTGAATTTCAATAAGATAATGAGCGTGCATGCAACAGCAAACAACCACCTGTCACAAGTGAATGCCTTGCCTGGTAAACTAACAACGATTAATCGTGTAGTATAGGGCATTAGTGAGTGAAGAAATCCATATAAATAGAGAGCCCCATCACTTCCTTTCCTTTCATTCCCTTCTGAGTTCACTTTGTACAGAGTTGGGTAAGTTTCAGAGCTTTAATGGGTTTCATCTCCTTCACCTCATTTACTCTTTCCTTGTAGTCTTCACTTCCGTCTTTTCCTATCTCTATAATATGACAGAGACCCAATTAATGTTTTCTATTATATATTTTCCTTTTATATATATATGCAGCAGAGAACTTAACTGTAGATTTTTTTTTTTTTGACCTTGACTGACATTTTGATTTATTAGTTTATTGTCACTGTTTTGAGATGTTAAATATATTTATTTGATTATCATATAATGTTTTATATTTATGCATGATTATTATTCAACCTCATCTATAACTCCTTAGTATGACATTAGCTCAATCAACTCTAAGATGCAAACTCAAAAGTTTGCAGCATATTCTAACACCCCAAATTATACCTTAATAGTTTTATAGTATGTTTAGGGTATAATGAAAGTCAAGTATGTTTTTGGAGAATTTGGTACTAAGTGTGAAAATGATATAACATAATTATTAAATAAGTAAAGAGGATAATGGACATTAAGTTAAAAGCCTGTGTTATGGTATATGTGTTAAGTTGGTTTGTAAATTGAATAAGGAGGAAGGACTAAATAGAAAAAAGGCATAAATGTGAGTAGCACACTTAAGATACAACAAATTGTCTTCTAGGATAAGCATTATCCATTTTGGGGATTTGGGAGCTAGGGCTTACGGTTGTGGAGAAGGAGACCAAGCTAACTTGTGCTCTCCATTGTTTTAGCTCTCTTTGCTCGGGAAAGGAAAAAAGTGAAGAAAAGTAAGCTAGTTGAAGTGTTTCAAGAAATCAAGTGTAAATTACATTTGTTGGTTGGAAATTCTTCAACCTCATTTCTTGTATGTTAGGAAACTATCCTAACTCATTTCCTTGTTCATGTGTGGGTTAGGAAAACCCTAACTCTCATTATAATGGTGTTTTTGGTTGGTTTAAGTCATTTTTGTGGTTGGTTTTGAGTTTGCTTTGTTTTGGTTCGAATTTTTCAAGTAAAATAGGGCAAAAATGCTCATTTATGTTTCCTACTCGACGCCTCTCCGCCTAGGCAAAGGTCGGTTCGCCTAGGCGAACCCGAAGCCCCAAAATTGTCAGTTTCTGCCTCACCTCGACGAAGGTCCCCTACGCATAGGCGAACCTGCAGTCTTGTTTTTGTTTCCTTTCTTATGTTAATTCTAGAAACCATTACTCTTTTGTTCAAATTTCCAAGTAGTGATAATTTGGTACGAACCTCGTCGCCGAAGTGAAGCGAACAAACTTTGTTTTCTTGCCCCTTATTTTCTTGCGTTATATAAATATAAGAATATGATTAAAAACAATATAACAAGCTAAGTAATACATATAATTGTATGTTTGCCTAAGACAGAATAGTGAATGAATAGATATACCTCCCGATTAGTGCTTGACACTCTGTTTGAGTGCCCGGCACTCTCTATTGATGCTACGGCACTCCTACATAGTGCTTTCTGATATACATTGCATGGTGCAAGCACGATTACTGTTTGTGCCAACACCTCACATTCATCTTGTATCATACTTTCAGGTACCTATTGTGTTGTGTCCCTCTCATTCATTGTTACCGGTCTATACATGCAAACATTTATATGATAAGTATCTGAACAACGAAACATAAAAAAATAAAAGTAATCAGCTCTGATGCTAAGGCATAATTCAGTTTTGTTATGTAGTGTACCTACGGGTACCTTCTGTTTGAAATCTTTGTTATGTACTCCTACGGGATATATGAATATTATGATGTGTGAATTATTTTAAAAGTGTACTGTAATTGAGAACTACTATAAGTGGTCTTATATGTTATCTATTTTCCCACTAAGCTATAAGCTTAGCATGAGTGTTAAATCCTTGTGAGTGCGAGAAGATGTTGTCGAGACATCCCGCGTTCAGACGATACATTAAGAGTCATGATATAGGTCTTTGATTTTGTTGCTCATCTTAAATGTTTATTTTTTTTAGAGATAGTGGAACTTATGTAAATACAAGTAGTTAGACTTAAGTATATATATATGTACAAGACAATTTAAACACCACTACGGTGGAAGTTTTACAAGTTTATGTCTTTATGAATTAATGATTGAATTGGACCCACTAATAAAAAGAACGTCAGATTAAGAAGTCCGTAATAGGTGTGGCGTCCCTCACCACCACGACTAGGAGAAGGGGCATTACACATATAGATCATATGATGTAGTCTATATGGAACCCCTCCCGAGCAAGAGGGCTCTATCAATGCTCACAAGGATGGTAACTCAAAAGTTGCTTGCTCATACGGATCATATGAGTCTATGGAACCCCTCGAAGCGATAGGAAGCTCATCAGCATTTGCAAGGATGCTAACTTTCAAAAAGTTGCCACATATGGATCATATGATGCAATATATGGAACCCTTCAAGAAACAATAGGAAGCTCTATCAACGCTCACAAGGATGCTAGCTCAAAAGTTTCCACATATGGATCATATGATGCAATCTATGGAACCTCGAACAACGGAAGCTCTATCGATGCTCACGAGGGTGTTGACTCAAGGTTTCTACATATGGATCATATGAGTGCAATCTCTGAGAACCCCTCAAGAAACAAAGAGGAAGCTCTATCCACGCTCTGAGAATCCTATGTGGCGCCCCCATTTCGAAGTCAATGGCAGCCGTCGACCAGCCGGAATATTCGTGGATGTCGGGTAACCACGACACCTTCATGAAAATCGGGCGAGTTTCGGCTGTGCAGGCTCTAAGTACAACATGTCCCAATCATATGGCAATCTATCCCAATATTTTACAAAGACCACACCGGGTCCATATACAATTAAAATGAGTAAAAATGGCCACGTGGGCCCATACATCAATACTCATTAAAATATCCAACCAACTATATTACAAGGTTCAAGAGTTAAAAAATCACTCTTAATTCAAAACACTATATTAAGATTTAAAGTTTTAATACATGTTCTACAAAGCAATACCAAAGCCACAGCCGGCTTTCTGTACCTTAGCGACCTCCCAGTGAGCGTCGTCCTCTATTACCTCCTTGCACGAAATATTGATCCCTCGTAGTAGTGATAATTTCTACATGGGTTACTCCGCTAAGTGCGTGTCATGAACAATCACACTCGAAGCAAATACATGATCCTGCACTTAAATGTCACCATACCCGATCCCATGTCTGGTCTCTGACTCCCTCACGCATACCTAAGTCAAATGCGAGTAAAATAAGTTTTCAAAACAAAAGCTTTTTTGTTCTCGAACTTCTGATATTCGAGTAAGGACCTTCTGCTCGGCGAATGCGTTGGATAACCCTCAAAAGCGATTCATGGGCCCCTACGGCGTGGTGTTGGACAATCTCTAACATGATTTTTGAAAAATCTTCCTTGAAATTGCTTTTCCTGACATTTTTCGTTTTTGTTTCTTTCATATCATGCACTCACCTAATATTCTAGGTTGCTTGATGCATATGGAATGCATTATGTCCAATTCGAAATATTCTGTGCTAATATATAAAACATGTATATACTAACATAATTAATAAATAAATCATATTTATTGATTTACAGCCAATAACACAAAATTAGCTTACATAAGGCTAATTAACTTCAATCAAGTAATTCATTTTGAATCACAGAAAACCTTACAAAAATCACCTGTGTGCACGTGAGCAATTGAAACCCAAGGTGGCCATTGTTCATAGAGCCTAAAGGATCTTCTCACTCGGTTCAAGTATTTTGAGACCGAAAACACGGCTAATTCAAGCCTTAGAATATCCCTAACCATTCACATGGCTCTTAGCCAAAGAATAACACAAGTAGGAGAAGACCCCTACCTCTTGGAGTTATCGGAACTCCACCAAATCGGTGTCCACGCGTAGCTCTCTTTGCATAGATCGACTTTGCTTCTTGCTCCGTCGAGGGCAATGGTCAGAAGGGCAAGAAATCCTAGAGAGAGTCACACACTTCTCTCTCTCTAGAATCTGAATCCGACCTCTCTTATACGATTTTTTGCTTTCACATTTGGAGAAAACTATTCATTCCTTTATCTTATATATTTAACTTTTCAATTTCCGTCTTGTCCTTCACGTTTTAGATTTTGACACATGGCTTAATCTAGGCCATTCATTTCCATCATCTCCACTAATCATGCAACATGTCACATGTGTATAGGTAATAGGTATTTTAATGCATGTCCAAATATCTCTCGTAAATTTGTTTCACATTTTTAGACACCGGTAACTTCAGCGTGAAATTCGATTGTCTCGAATTGACGAAATTCGACGTGATAGTTAGATTTCACGAAGAGGCGATTGGGTGGGTTCATTTGTCATTCGAGATCTAGAAAATTTTGGGTTTTGACCCGAGAGTGCGGATTTTACCTTTTCGAGAGAAAATTAGAATTTTTACTCGGATATTTGTCCTTTCAAAAGTTGCTATGATGCGAATGTGGTCCCTCGAAATAAGAGGAAGCTACATTAACGCCACAAAGATGCTAACTCAAAGTTACCGCACCTTGGTCATATGTCTATCTATATGGAACCCCTTAAGAAACAGAAGGAAGCTCTATCAACTCTCACAAATATGCTAACTCAAAAGTTTTTGCATATGGATCATATGATGCAATCTATGGAACCCCTTAAGAAACAAGAGGAAGCTCTATCAACGCTCACAAGGATGCTAACTTTCAAAATTTATAGCATACAAACCATATGATGCAGGTCTATGGAACCCCTCGAAAGCAGAGAGCTCTATCAGCGCTTACAAGGATGCTAACTCAAAGTTGTCTCATGGATCATATGATGCGTCTATGGAGACCCCTCAAGAAACGGGGAGAATACATCGATGCTTAACACCAGGGGTGACAACTCAAAAGTTGTTGCATATGGATTATATGATGGGATTTATGGAACCTCTCAAGAAATAGACTACATCAACACTCACCCAAGGATCTTGCTCAAAAGTTACATATGGATCGTATGATGCAATCTATGGAACCCCTCGAAAACGGGAGGAGAGCTCTATCAATGCTCCTGGGATGCTAACTCAAAGGGATTTTATACAAATCATATAATGTATTATATGGAACCCTTAGAAAGCAGGGAGGAAGCTTGTCCAAATTTCACAAGGGTGCTAACTCAAAAGTTGCCTCATATGGATCATATGATGCAGCCTATGGAACCCCTCAAGAAACAAAAGCAAGCTCTATCAATTTCACAAGGGTGATAACTCAAAAGTTGTCGCATATGGATCATATAATGCAGTCTACAGAAACCCTCAAGAAATATGAGGAAGCTCTATCAATGCTCACAAGGATGCGAACTCAAAAATTGCCTCATGTGGATCATATGATGCAGTGTATGGAACCCCTCAAAAAGCAACCAAGAGTTCTGTAAGCATAAGCAAAAATAATCCAAACATAGAACAAGTGTTAAAATTAGGAAACCTAATTTATAACAAGAGAAAACTGAAATTCTTATTGGAATGAATAATTCTTATAAAAAATTACATAACAAAGGTCTTTATATAGACTTACTAGGAGAATCCTAATAGGAAACAAACTCTAAAGTGCTAAGAATAAGAAACCAACCAAAATAGAAAAAAAATCTTACAAATAATAGAAATATATTATATAATATAATATAATATAATTTAACACTCCCCTCAAATTCACGTCACGAATGCTATAAGCATCGAGAGTTTGCTAAATAGAAAATGAAACTAGAAAACATAATGTCAATAGATACCAGATTGCAGAGAGATAAACAATTTCAAAAAAAATTGGAAGATAAAGCAGCAAAAATCAGAAGATCATCAAAGAGAGAAACAATTTCAAGAAAGAAGCGACGTCAAAGCATAAACAAATCCAAATATACGTCATGCCGTCACGAATCTTGATGTGATGATATGGTATCCGATGTCGATGTCGATGCGATGCAATCAAATATCGATATCAATGTTGATAATCGATCACCGTCTGCGTCTGCGTCTGATGTAGTGTCGATCACCGTGTGATGCGATGCCGATGTCGATGTTAATGTCGATCTCGTCACCGTCTTCGATCGCCGTATCAATCGCGTGTGCGCGTCTGCGTCTGCGTCTTAGATGTCGATGTCGATCTTATCTGAAATCTGCGTCTGCGTCTGTGTCGATCTGCGATGTTATCTGATGTCGATGTAATCCCGTGCAAGTGCGATCTTGTCACAATCTTAGATGTCGTCGTCTGTCTGAATGTCGATGTCGATATGATGCGATGTTAATACTAATATCAATCTTCGATGTCAATCCCGATCGATCAAATCCAGAATCAACTCAAAGTGACCAATGCCAATACTATCCCAGCAAAATCCAACAAATTGATCCAGATCCAGCAAAGTTGCTGCTACCACCACCAGCAACACCAACATTATTGTCACTACCACCAACAACGCAAAAATTCCACCACCATATCCACCTCCACTCATACCATCAACGTTACCACCATAACCACCACCTCACCAACCATCAGTACGTGCTCTATCTATTGCAAAATTCACTCTTGCCTTATGGCCATGAAGATCCTGTCCATCCCAGAAACGGATGGCACTGGAAACCCTCCTCACCGTGAAAGTAACAAATCCAAATCCTCTTGATCTACCAGTCTCGATCTAATGACTCTTGATTCAACGACCTCCCCATATTTATGGAAATGTAAAGCTTGTCTCATCTGTGCCATATGAAGACCTCCAGCGAAAAGCTTTGCATATGACATGTATCTTAGTGCTAGGTATATGGATGAGTTGGAAACAGAGAACCAGAGTTGACCTGCTTGCTCACAGTCTGTCAGTATGTTCCTAAATTTACCAAAGAAAGTCATCTCTGAAGCCTTTGATTCTCTTTCTTAAGCACTCAATCACACAGTGTAAGGAACAATGATAATTGAAAAAAGAAAGCGCGGCTTTTCGATTTAATCCTCGAACAATTGATACCCAAATTGAAAAAGAGTTGAAATCCGTCAAAAAAGTGGAAGATGTACCTACCACCAAATTAAAAAACCCCTCGATTGAACAAGACCAAAGAATAAATTATGGAGTTCTGTGCCAAACCCTAGGTAGAAGGCGCGATTGCAGGGAGTGTTGCCCCATACAACCCCGATCAAATCAAATTAAAATCTTGCTTTGATATCCACGTTAAATTAGGAAACTCAATTAATAATAAGAAAGCAAATTTTATTAGAATGAATAATCCTTATAATACAAAGGTCTTTATATAGACTTATTAAAATAATCTATTAGGAAATAAATTCTAAAGTGTTAACAATAAAAACCTACCAAAATAAAAAAGAATCACCACAAATAATATGAATATATTATATTCTATAATATAATATGATTTAACAAGAAGGCCATTGAATGATACTCACAATTTTTTTTTAAAGGGCATGCTTCCAGGACAAAATGATGAATTATCTTCACAAAAACCTTAAGTGCAACTCATTTCTTGCCCCACAAAGTTGCTGAATCCATACCCTTTTCCTCAAACAGGCTCCCAGAAGTTCTAAACCTGCTCTCAATGAAAGAGAACTCCGAAGAAGCCAAAATGATAGAGCACACAATAATAAAAAAAATGTGAGAGGCCTGCCATAAAAGGAAAAGACAAGTACAGTGCGAGATCACTATAGTCCCTTATTGATTTCAGCACTTCGAACTGGGAAAAACATTCGAGTAATTCCAAATATTGTGGAAGGGGAATACCAGGAATATAAATTTGAAGCGGGAGTGAAAATGATTGGAGAGAATCAGTGGTGTGCCACCAGCTGAACTACCCATATTTTGTGGCTCTTTGTCATGTCCTTCAAATGACGAAGATTTACAGGGTTCCATTGGTGGGTGCGGATGGAATTGGAATCAAAGCTTTAGTAGTTTGTCGTGAGGATACTTCGACTTGGGCTCCAAATGCTCCGGCTATCGATGTGTAGCTAAACCTGGAACTTTTCCTATGCCATTTTCTTTAATGGTCATTTCATCTGGGTTCGAAGTAGGTGAGATTTGCCTAAAGCCTTAAACCCCTTTTCTCGATCGCAGTTCTTGTAATATATTGTGTGCTTTGAATAGCTGCAAAAGTAAAGGAATACGTCATTCAAGTAATGAGTGACTTTCTCATTTTTTCCATTTTTTTTTTTTTTCTTTATGGTGGTACTAAGCATCTTGTGGCCTGCGACCTGCGCCCAGGCCTGACCTGGGCCTAAGCTTTGAGACTGATCCATTTTAAGGATCAGGAACGTATACTTCATTTTTAGCGGCGAGCAAACATTTGGGTTTTCAAGCCCACCCCAACTATATATTATATTTTACTTTAATAAAATGATTTTATTTATAATATATATAAATATAAGTTCATTACCACATTTTAAACATGAGAAAGGGGATTTGAATCTCTCCTCCTACATGGATTCTTTTTTTTTTCTTTTTTTTTTTTTGAAGTTTTGGGTCCCCATGGCCCGACATGCCTATTCCACGCCCTATGGGCAAGCCCTAGACCTTAACAATACGTAAAACTAGGCTTTCTATGTGTCACATGTTAGAGAATATGGTTAAAACTCAAATGCCATATTTTAATATTTAAGTAGTTTACTTACTAATTTAATTAAGTTTCTATTTGGTTTCCTATTCCTATTTAATAGTGGAATAAGTCTTAGCTATTGATTTTGGTATTTGATGGACATACCAGATTTATATTGATATATATATATATAAATTGGTCTTCTCTTTTGCCTATTAGGGTTATGAATTCTTCTCCATCAAGTTCTTTACTACATAAGATTAGGGTTAAGGGAGAGAAACTAATTTACAGTAAAAAAAGCCAATTAGATTCAATTCCCTCTACAAAAATAGCTAATTCTGCATCAAGTAAGTACATTGATAAATTTTATTTATGTGACAAATCATTTATTCAAGATCCAATAATTATTATGAAGTGTGAGATGGGATGTGATAATATTCTCTTAAAAAAAATATCGTCCACATGTGGTATCAGAGACAGTGTTCTGAATAAATAATTTGTTCATATATTATGATTGATTATGAGAAAATATGGATGGTTAGGGGTCTTAGTAAGGCAGTTCCCAAAACTCCTTTTGAGTTATGGACTGGAAGGAAATCTAGTTTGAGACACCTGCATGTTTGGGGTTGTCCAATAGAAGCACGAGTATATAATCCACATGAAATGAAATTGGATTCTTGATTTGTAAGTGGTTACTTTATTGGTTACCCAGAGAAATCCAAAGTTTTACTGTCCAAACCATAGTTCTAGAATTATTGAAATGGACAATGCCAAATTTATTGAGAATGGTGAAGTTGATGGGAGTGCTAACAAATAAATTGTGGATATCAATTAAATAAGGGTTACTGTTTCATTACCCATAAACATTTCCTACATACGATTGTTCAAATGTTGTTCCAAAATTGCAGAACAAAGCGATGGTGAACAACATTTGAATGAAGAAGCACCCTGAGAAGAACACAACCACCCTGTGACATAAATGAACCACGGAATGGCCTTAAATAAACTGTAAATTTGAGGAGGTCAGCTATTTTGGATGATTATGGTTTATTTGCAGAAATCGATTATGATTTGTGGCATTGATAATGATCTTGTATCGTTTTCTATGAGCCATTAGCGATGATAAGTCGATAAATGGATTGATGCTATGAAAAGAAGGATTACAAAATCAATGACTCAAAGCAATGTCTGGGGATTTCATCGAATTGCCCAAAAGGTTCAAAAGCGAGTTGGATGCGAATGGGTTTCTGTAAACGAATGGCAATATCGAACAATAAAGCTAGACTGTGCGAGGTTATATTCAGAAAGGCGACGTTGATTATAAAAATACATTTTCACCTGTTTCAAAGAAATATTAATTAAGAATCATTATGGCTTTAGTAGCTCAATATGATTTAGAGTTACAGCAAATGGATGTGAAAACAACATTTCTCAATGGAAATGTATTGTGCTAAATCGGGATCCCCTTGACAACCCTGTCTGACTCTACGAAACACATGGATATCGGGTGCCTCGATATCACTCACATGTCTCATATATCAAGACTCTTTCACCATATTTAATTCTACAATGTACCCTTTGATATCAAAAGGTGTACATGTTTAGTTATCTCGAATATAATACAAAGCGAAAACAAAACAAAGCAAAAGTAATTAATAAGCTCTCATCCCGTATGCGAGTCAGCCACCTACATTATACCTGTACCTGAAAGGGGGATCCCACGACGGGGTGAGCAATGCCCATTAGAGTAAACTCTTATAGAGGTTACTCCCCACCTAAGTGAAAATGCAATGGTCATGTCACCAAAGAAAGAAGCACATTCCAATCAAGATTATGCAAACCTAGAATGGAATTCTACATGCCATTAATGAAATGCGATCCACCATGTCCCGAGTAATAAATTAAATCTCATGAAGCTCCCTCACACACATGCAGCATAGTGTGAAAAAACCGATCGTGGTGTTTCGCGAAGACTTGACCCATTAGACCGACCTCCAAATACTCCCATTGAATTATCGCCAATTTCGTATGTTTTATTTATAGGCTCGTCATTTTCGAGGGTCTCTCGTCTCGGGATCGCCGTGCGTCTTTCGACATTTTTCACGGGACTCCTGCTTGATGATCATGTCTAACATCATAGTTTGGGTCTTTCACCCTTGGGAGGTGGGGATCTACCACAGTCTCGCTACACCAACACACTACGCTGCACACACACACGCACACACACACATATATATATATATATATATATATATATATATATATATATATATATATATATATATATATATATATATATATATATATATACTACTTTCATTTTCATTTTATACCGTGAGCCTCAATTTGACCTTTATCGGGTTGAGCTCACCACACATTCTAAGAATGGTGAATTAACCGTTTCTATACACACCATATGTTGATGTCCTGTGTATGCGTGCTAATGTCAATGAACTACTCATATTATGCATGATGCACACTATATGAATCACTCTCATAAGTTGTGCTTCATGTCAATTATCAATACGAACATATATACGTATCAAGCATATTAGCATCCATCGATCTATGGTAAACAAATAATGTCATCGACCTTCCTTAGACTAACTCATTGTGAATTCCCTACCCAAAATCTGACCTTTCTGACATGTCATGCAATGGTCATGTCAAAACCCAGGCTATTCACACCGACCTGTAGAACAGCACACTGTCGGTGCAAAACATGAATTCGACAAATTTATGATCACCCACACTATCCTCCATGAATATGGTGAAATCTTGACTCGATGGGCTTTCCGCAGAGTCTAGAACACGGCAGTTCGGACGAAGAAGTTACGTTCAAAGTTGGAGGCTTCACATGAATAGTCAGACCCGGTGGAGACCAGAGACTTTCACCTGACGGATGGCCTAGCCGGACAAACCCGGTCAGACCAGACCAGCCGAGATGAGCCTAGCGAGCAGACCCGGCCAGATTGACCGACGGGCCAATTGGCCGGATGGATCAGTTAGGCGAACTAGCGGAGACTGCGCCATTCAAGTTAAACGGTGAAATTTGTTTTGTTATCTGAGATCTAGAAAAATTTCAAATTTTCCCATTGAAATTACCGTTTTACCTTTTCTCAGAAAAATTGAATTTTTCTCGGGTTTTACATTCTTTACATAAAGAACCGTCAGAAATTCCACTGCATTCATGACAAAACACATGCCACGTCTGATGTACACAATCTCATGCATGTAAACTAGTCATTTAATTACTAAACGACTATGTCATGTACCTTCATCCCTAAACAAGAAAGGATAGGTGGCATGCATCGTGTCCTCACGCTCCCACGTTAACTCCTCCATTCATCGGTGTTGCCACATCACTTTCACTAACCGCACGGTCTTGCGTCGCAAAAGCAGATCCGGCTATCGAATGCCTTGCTTTGGTCCCTCTCGAAGGTCCCATCTGTATCAACAGTAATCTCTCCCCAATCCATTACATAAGCTGGATCTGGAGTATACTTCCGGAGCATGGATACGTGAAGCACCTCAGGAACACCAGACATACTAGGCGGTAATGCCAACCAGTACGCTACGGTGCCCACCCTCTCGAGTATCTCGAAGGGCCCGATAAACCTCGGTAGCTTCCCACAACATGAAACTGCCACTCTCTCTTAGGCATCACCTTCAAGCGTGGTCCTGCCTCGAACACTAAGGTCGGCATCGCATCGGCGTAGCTCTTACGCCCACTGCGACGATGAGAAGGCGCTACGTATCGACCGCCTTCTCAGAGACCTGTCCCGGATCCCGGATGGTGATAGAGCTCTCCCCACCTCTGTCGACAAATCGGTATTCGTCATGGCCTCTATTACAAAGCCTCGTGAGTGTAAATACGTATACTTGCGATAAGCGTTGTAAGCGGAATTCTACTAGAGCGGTGCTCCTCCCAGCTACCCCTATGATCCAGGACACATGCTTGCAGGATGTCCTCTAAAATTTGTATGGTCCTCTTCGACTGACCATCTGTCTGCGAATGAAATGTAGTGCTCATAGTCAACTATGTCCCTATGGTCTTCTGAAAGCTCTTCCAAAAGTGTGTCGTAAATCTTAGATCTCTGTCAGATGCTATGGGCTAGCTGGCACTTTCAGTGTAGTCGAATGATCTCTCGGATATCTATTACTTGAATTCCTCCAGTGTGAAGATCATCCGCGCGTGAAAATGTGTGTCAACTTAGGTGATGGTCCACTATCACCATACCTCATCACGCCTCGTGGTGTGTGGTAAGTGGGTCTTAAAATCCATCGTGACATGCTCTACTTCCACTCGTACCTCGATGGCTAGATAGCCTGCTGGCTTCTAGTGCCAACCTGTAACGTGACAAGTGAGGCATCATCGAACAAAGTCCCCGACGTGTCTCTTCATCCCGCTTTAGTAGTACTGGCGACGAAGATCACGATACATCTTCGTGCCATCTAGATGCATGACGAATCGGGACGGTGAAACTCATAAGGATCTCCTCTCTTAGATCCACATCAGCTGGGGAGCCACTCGTCTCTATCTTGAAAGCTTGTCATGTGTGTGGATGGTCAAACCTTCGTCTTTTTGTACCTAACTGTCTTTATAGCCCCAAAAATATACTAGAATTTTATAATAAAAATTATTATATATTCCGGGTATAAATTGAGTCGACTTGGGTATTTAGAATTAAATGAATATTGCATAAATGACTATATGGCTAGAGCGAATGCAAATATAATATCTTGAATGAGAATTCATTTCCACAGAAAATTTAACCAAGTGGAAAATGACAAATTTGGAAATGTGAAAAATGAGGACCTAAATGTCATAATATAAGAAGAACAAATAGTAAAAATAGTAAAATTGCTGGAATGACTCAGGGAAGCCGAGAAAATTCTTTAGATCTCGGATGGCAGAAAGCAGTTACTTGTAGATTGCAAATTGATCTCGAAATCTAGTGACACAGAAAAGTTTCGTTAAATTCCGAGACAGTCAGAATATTTTACAAATTTCTAGGCAGACGAGTGTAGAGTGAAACCTGAAAACGGGATTTTAGAAAAATCTCGAAAAATGGAAAATATTTAAAGAGTATTCAATTAGGATAAATGAAATTGAAATCGGAACGAAATAATTTGTTTAGGAGCTGAAACGGACCGAGAAAAGAAAGAAAAATGGACATATGGGTCCCATTTATAGTAAATATAATAATAAAAAATAAAAGCCAAAAATAAAAATGAAAATATCAAAAGAAAGGAGACACAGACGGAGAATTTGGGGAGAAAAAACTTTTGATTTTTTCTCTTTCATCTCTTTCACCAGTTACGGAAATCGGACGGTCGAAGTCGTCGGATCGAAACGAAAGTCTTTCGAGGCGAGGGCTGCGATGGTACACCAAAACACGAGGATTTTACAGAAATTCGGGTAAAAATTCGAGAAAAAATCTAATTTTAGTTTTTACCGGATCTACGGCGTTTGACGGTCATAATTTTCGGACGAGAGAGTTAAAAAGTACTCTGCATAGCGCGAGCTATGCGTAGTGCAGAAATCATGGAGTTTCGCGTAATTTCAATAATGAATGAATAGTAATATTAATAGTGAATAGTGAATCATGTCAGTGAATCTTGAAATACGTAATAGTGAATAGTGAATACATGATAGTGAATAGTGAATACGTAATAGTGAATAGTGAATTTGTAAATGAATAGATGTATATATGGTAGAAATATAAGAATTAGTATAGAACTAAGTAAGGAACTCCATTTTGGATGTTCTTGGACTCTATGGAAAGCTCATTGAGTCCAGAGTCCATCTATATATAGTTTGTTGAAATTTGAATTCATATTAAACTCCGAAAATCAATCATAACCAAAACTACTAGTACACACGAATAATACTGTTCTTTAATGGTTTTGGAGACAGGGGGTGACAGGAGAAAAGTCAAGCGAGATTCAGTTAAGAGTTAGATGAAAGTGCAAAGATTTTTGAGTTTGTTCTATCTACTTCCATTCCTCGTTTCAAGTTTTTACATGTTTGTTCTACCTTTTCTTATTCTCGTTTCAATATTTGAAATGCTTGTTTTAAATGCATAAGAAAGGTATATTGAATTGTTTTAAATGATTTGAAGAATTTGATTGGAAAAATGTTTGCATAGGAAAGTGCATGACTATTGAAAGTGAACTAGTTATCTGGAAATGTATTATGCTTTTGCTATAAAATATTTGGCATATAATAGAATGTTAACCGTTTAGTTCGTATTCAGGATAGATTGGTATACCAATAGGGTCGAAATATGATCTTTGCGAATGATTGTATTGATGTGTCCTTTCCGTCGGCGTGACGGGGCGTATCGGTAGTGTTCACTATTTGATTGTTATAACCGATCCAATGGCCAGCGAGACCGTGCGTGTTATAAACCGTTTATACAGGCTGCGACCAGCGGAACCGTGTCGGTGACTCTGATATCCTGTAAATCGAAGACATAGGTTAAATTCGTTAAGGGCATAGCAGATTGATTAGCATAAGCGAATTGATTGGCATAAGCGGGCGATTGACATAACTAGAATTGGTGCATACTTGAATTGATTGGCATAGCCCGAATTGAATTTGTAGTATATTTGAATTGATTTGAGATTGTGAAATATTGGAATTGAAAGAGCATTGCCTTGAAATGCATGGTTGATTAATGCATGATTTATTGAATATGAAAGTGTATTTTTGGGATGATCGATGACATGGCGATTATATATAAAACAAGTATATGTATTGTATTTACATTGATCATCCATAAAGATTTGAGATTTTGAATTGTTAAATTGCATGATTTGTTTAATTGGCGAATGGTTGTATAGAATCATAGCATGAAAATTCTTAGCGTATTGTTTTACCAATGCGTAGATATCAAGTGATAGATAATGATCGAAAGCGGACCCAAGATCGAGGAGCGTCGAGTCATAAAAAAAAAGAAAAAAAAAATTTCGAAGTATGCTTTGACATGTGCATTAATTCCATGTTTTCTTTTGGATATTGATATTTTGTAAAAACAATTTGAACTCACAAAAATCTAATTTGTAAATCATTTTGAAAAAGACTTGAATGTCTTCATTGCAAATGTATTTTGTTAAATGTAAATGTTTATGGGCTTGCCCAATTTTGAAATCAAACCATAAAGATTGGATTTTGAGTGATTGAGTGATAACAGGGTATCTCGGACTCGGTTCGGATCCGCCAAAACGGGTCGGGACGGGAAAGGGGTCCCACAAGTTTAGTGGTATCAGAGCCTAGGTAAGCGGTTCTACAAAATGATTGATTTTGAAATTTTTATGACATGCATTGCATTTGCATATAAAGGATGACGTGACTACGGCCTTGGGTCTTGTTGGTCTTAATGGGAATGACATTGAGAGCAAGTCATAGGGTCGAGGTGACGAGGAAGAGTGTATAGAGATTGTCCTAGCAAAATACGAGAGTATGAATTTTTAGGAGATTTGATTAAGTTATCCTAAGGAGTTTGATGTTATTTTGGGGATGGATTGGTTGTCCTGACACCTTGGCTTGATAGTCGATTGTAGAATGAAAAGAGTGACTTTGGACACTTGGGAATGGCAGTGAAGTTATTTTTCATCGGTAAGAGAGTCAAATCACTTCTCTAATGTGATATCATGACCAACGCTAGAAAATGGTGCGAAAGTGTGAAACCTGCCCGGCAGCATGTGATTAATGCGGTGAGCGAGAATTTGGCGTGTCGATATCCTGCTGTTGGTGATATTTAAGCGTATTTAGGAAGAGTTGTCGGGTTGCCTACGAGAGGGAATTGAGGTTGCTATCGGCGTTGTACCAGGTGCCGCCGCCGGCATCCATTACCCGTGCCGAATGGCTCCAATGGAGTTAAAGTGAAGCTTAGGTTGCAGAAGCGCTAGAAAAGCGGTTTATTCGACGAGTGTATCACCGTGGGAGCTCCCGTGCTTTGTTAGAGAAGAAGATGGGTACATTTAGCCTTTGTATTGATTATAGACAACTGAACAAGTTGACCATAAAGAATAAGTATCCGTTGCAGAATTATTGTTTGTTTGACCAATTAGAAAGTGCAGTATCTTTTGAAGATTGACTTGTGATGGGTACCATCGATTAATTAAAGATGTGGATGTACATAAAGCGGCGTTTTAGAGCGCGATATGGACATTATAGGTTCGCTTGTAATGCCGTTTGGTTTGACAAATGCTCCAGCGACTTTCATGGACCTAATGAATCATGTTTTCCGACCGTATGTGGATCAGTTTGTCGTAGTGTTCATAGACGACATTCTTATGTATTCGAAAGATCGGGAAAATCACAACACACACCTTCGGGTAGTGTTAGATACTTTGAGAAAGAAGCGATTATGCAAAATTGAGCAAGTGTGAGTTTTGGATAAATGAAATTAATCCTTTCTTGGGCACATTGTCAACAGAAGAATCAGTGGATCCAAAGAAAATAGAAGTGGTTGTTGAATGGAAGCACATTAAGAAATGTTCTGAAAGTGCTTAGTTTCCTGGAATTTGCGAGGTTACTCTGAGGAAGATTAGTTAAGGGTTTTCTATGGCTGACCAGGAGCTTGAGATGCTTCAGAAAAATGTAAAGTATGAATGGAGTGAAAAATGTCAAAGAAGTTTTGACAAGCTGAAAGCATTCTTGGCCAGAGGCTCAGTTACCTCGGCGGACACAACGGTAGGAATATGTGATCTTTAGTGGCGGCTTCACTAAATGAACTTGGATGTGTCCCTGTCTGAGAGAGTAAAGTGGTGACATGCTTGAGCAGTTGAAGCGATATGAAAGAACACCCCACGCATGATTTGGAATTAGCCGCAATTGTAATTGCGCTGAAAAGTGGAGACATTATTTGTATGGAGAAGTGTTTCATCTACACACTAATCATAAGAGTCTTAAGTATTGCCCTCTGACGAGCTTAACTTGAGACAACGTAGATGGATGGAATTGATAAAAGATTATAACTGCGTGATTGATTATCACCCGGGAAAGGCAATGTAGTGACGACGATTTGATGAAAGTCAATACAAGCGCTTATTGAATGCCCATTTGTCATTATCAGACGATGGTACTGTAGTGGCAAAATTGATAGCGAGACGGAGTTTGTTGAATCAAGTGCTAGAGGCACATAGTGGATCTTTTGCTATCCATCTCGGTAGCACAAAGATGTATCAAGATTTGAAAAATGTCATTACATTGGTCAGGAATGAAGAATATATCGAGTTTGTAACCAAGTGTTGGTTTTCCAAAGAGTAAAGGCAGAGTATCAAGTTCTTTCGGGATTATTACAGCCTATCAGAATACCAGAGTGGAAATGGGACCAAATTACCATGGATTTAGTAGTTGGGTTACCATTGACAGGGAGAAAGCGTGACTCAGTTTGGGTCGTAGTGGACCGATTGACCAAGTTAGCTCACTTCCTACCAGTGAGAACTGACTATTCACTTGACAAGCTAAGCGAAGCGTATATCGAAATAGTTCGGTTACATGAAGTTCTTATATCCATTATTTGGACCGAATCAGAGTTTACTTGAATTTTGGGAAATTTGCGAAGGCTAGCAGGCGCTCGGCGAATTTCGGTCTGACGTTCCACCTGAGACGGATGGGCCGGTCGAGAGAGTGATCAGATTACGGAAGATATGCTAAGGAGTTGTGTGATCGACTATGAGGGTAGTTGAGATAGATACATTGCTTTAGTTGGAGTGAGTGTGCAACACGGTTTCAATCGAGTATTGGAAAGGCCTTATGAGGCTTTATATGGGAAAATGAAGAACACCATTGTGTTGGAAAGAAATTGAGCGAAAAGAAAGTAATTGGCCTGGGCTTGATCTGAGACTAAAGAAAGGTGAAAATGATTAGAGATATTGAAAGTAGCGAGGCTTGATCGCAAAATCATATGTGACATGAAAAGAAAAGATGTCGTTGAGATCGAGGAAAAAGTGTTTTTGAAAGTATACGCACTGGAAGAAGGTGATGAGATTTGGAAAAGGACAAGTTGAGCCCTAGATTTATTAGCCTCTGAGTGATCGAAAAAGTGGGTCCAATGGCATATGGAGTGGCATTACCTCTGGAGCTTGGAGAAGATCAGTAATGTATTTCATGTGTCCATGCTACGGTGTCGTTAGGACCGTCACATGTAGTCTCTTCGGAGACAATTGAGAACTGAGCCAAGTTTGACGTATGAAGAGAAGGCGGTGAAATCTTGGCAGGAGTGAAAGAGCTGCGGAACAAGAAGGTCCGTTAGACAAGGTGTTTGTGGAGAAACCACAAGAAGATAAGACAATTTAGGAAAGTGAAGAAGCGATCTTTTGTGATATCATATTGTTTAACTAAGGTAAATTTCGAGGGGCCAATTTTTATTAAGTGGGGGGAGAGTTGTAAAAATACCCTAGATTTTATAATAAAAATTATTATATATTCAGGGTATCAATTGAGCCAACTTTGTTATTTTAGGGGTGTTAAATTAATATTACGTAAATAGTTATGATTTGGCCCGAATCTGAAATATAATATACTAAATGAGATTACAGTTTCCACTAGAAAATTTAACCAAGTGGAAAATGACAAATTTGAAAATGTGAAAAATGAGGACCTAAATGTCATAATATAAGAAGAACAAATAGTAAAAATAGTAAAATTGCTGGAATGACTCAGGGAAGCCTAGAAAATTCTCTAGATCTCGGATGATGAAGCAATTCTTGTATTCAATTAGATCTCCACGAAATCTAGTGACACGAAAAGTTTAGTTAGAATTCGGGCAGTCGAATATTTTTGCAATTACAAGCCTGACAGTATTAAAAGTGAAGCGCAGCAGGATTTTAGAAAAATCTAGAAAAATGGAAAATATTTAAAGAAGAGTATTCCAATTAGGATAAATAAATTGAAATGGGCAAATAATTTGTTTCGGTAGAAGCGATAGAAAAGAAGAAAATATAGACATATGGGTGCGTTATAAAATAATAATAATAAAAAAATAAAATATAAAAAAATAAAAACAAAAAATATCAAAAGAAAGGAGACACGGACAGAGGACTGCGCAGGGAGAAATTTTTTTTTAATTTTTTTCTCTCTTCATCTCTTTCTCAGATTTACGGAAATCGGACCGTCGAATCATTAGGATCGAAGCGAAAGTGCTGCGCGACGAGGGCTGTGAATTACCAAAACACGAGATTTTCTGAGAATTCAGGTAAAAGTCGAAAAAAAATCCTAATTTTTAGTTTTCCAGTTCTGCTGCGTTTTGGCGGTCCATAATTTTCGGACAGAGTTAAAGTACTCTACGCAGAGCTTCACGCGTGGAATTGCCGAAATCCGCGAGTTCGTCGTATTTCCCACGATGAATGAATAGTAAATCGTCGTATTTCCCGCGTGAATGAATAGTAAATACGTATTGAATATTGAATATTGAATAGTGAATAGTGAAATACGTAATAGTGAATACATAATAGTGAATAGTAATACGTAATAGTGAATAGTAAATTTGTAAATGAATAGATGTATATATGGTAGAAATATAGAATTGGTAATGGGCCCAAGTAAAGACTCCGTTTTGGATGTTCTTGGACTCACATGGAAAGCCCATTTGAGTGAGTCCATCTATATATGGTTTGTTGAAATTTAAACTCATATTAAACTCCGAAAATCAATCATAACCAAAACTACTGAAATGCACTTTGAATAATATTGTTCTTTAATGGTTTTGGAATAGGGGTAGACGAGGAGAAAAAGAAGTCAAGCGAGATTGAGATTCGGATTGGAATGAAAGTGCAAAGATTTTTAGGTTTGTTACATCTACTTAGGTATCGTTTCAAGTTTTTTGCATGTTTGTTACACCTTTTCTTATTACCGTTTCAATATTTGAAATGCTTGTTTTAAATGCATAAGAAAGGCATATTTAATTGTTTTAAATGATTTGAAGAATTTGATTGGAAAAATGTTTGCATAGGGAAATTGCATGACTATTGAAAGTGAACTAGTTATACAAATGTATTGTACTTTGCTATAAAATATTTGAACGCCCTTAATAGAATGTTAACCGTTTAGTTCGTATCAAGGATAGATTGATATACCAATAGGGGTCAAAATAGCAGCACTGCGAATGATTGTATTAATGTGTCACTCCGGTCGTGTGTGAGTTCATTATTGTCGGTAGTGTTCCTTATTGATTGTTATAACCCGGTCAGCGACCGCGAGACCCGTCTTGTGTTATAAAGCGGTTTTATCTGGGCTGTAGCCCGGAACCGTCTGGAGTATTTCGATATCACATATATCGAAGACATAGGTTAAATTAAGTTAGGCGTAAGCGAGATTGATTGGCATAGCGAATTGATTGGCATAGCGAATGATTGACATAAGCGGAATTGATTGGCATCTTGGAATTGAATTTGTGAGCATATTTGAATTGATTTGAGATTGTGAAATATTGGAATTGAAAGCGTTGTGAAATATGATTTTGATTAATCATGATTTATTGAATGAAAGTGTATTTTTTGGATGATCAATGAACCATAACTAATTGTATATAAAACAAGTATATGTATTGTATTTACATTGATCATCCATAAAGATTTGAAAGTTTTAAATTGTTAAATTGCATGATTTGTTTTAATTGAAACTGAAGAATGGATTTGTATAGAACCACTAAGCATGAAAATGCTTAGCATATTGTTACGTCTTGCAGTCACCAAGTGATAGATAATGATCGAGCGGACTGAATCGAGGAGCGTCAGTCATAAAAAAATAAAATAAAATATTCCAGTATGCTTCGACATGTGCATTAATTCGTGTTTTCTTTTGGATGATATTTTGTAAGCGATTTGAACTCTAAAATCTTATTTTTGTAAATCATTTTGAAAGGCTTGAATGTCTTCATTGCAAAATGTATTTTGTTAAATGTAAATGTTTATGAGGCACCCGAATTTGTCCTTCCGCAAAGATTGGATTTTTAGTGATTGGTGATAACGGGTACATCGGACTCGGTTCGGATCAGCCAAACGGGTCGGGACGGAAAAGGTCCCACATGGCACGTTGCCAGTGGACACTATCTCTAAGGTCACGCCCTTGGGACTCGATCACTCTACCGATAGGAATGAGTAGCTGCAAACTCCCCAGAAGTACCACAGGCACGCTCCTTTATCTTTGTAGTGCGGGTGTCTCACAGTCTCGAGCATCTACCACTCTCGGGAAGCTATACTAGCCAATGCTCCCCGTGGCTTCCAAATGGGTGCATCATCAACCACGTTTTCCATACCACGGTGGTAATGCAAAGTGAAGTCATAATCCTCTAAGAATTTCATCCACTTGCGTTGCCTCATATTGAGGTCCCGTTGCGTGAAGATGTACCTCAGACTTTTATGGTCTGAATACACCTCAAAATGTTCGCCATATAGGTAGTGGCGCCAAATCTTCAAGGCAAAGACTATGGTCGCCAACTCCATGTCGTGTATGGGGTAGTTCTGCTCATGATTGTTCAACTGACGGGAACCATAAGCTACTACCCTCCCGGGCGCATCGAAACATTCTAGCAAACTTTCGAGGCGTCACAACCTGCATGTGCCTCTGCCCCCTCTAAGGACTATCGGAATAGGAGTTGTATTAAGCCTTCTCTTCAATTCATGGAATGCCTTCTCGCACCCGATCATTCCACTCGAGGCCTGATACCCTTCCGAAATGATCGTCATAGGTCTTTGCTAGTAGGGAGAAATCATGATGAACCTCCTGTGATGCGATCAGCGTGTATCTCGGCGGCTATCCTCTCTAACTCATCACAGCCTCGACCTTCTCGGGGTCCACTGACACGCCTGAAGCTGACACTACGTGTCCTAAGAATCTCACCTCGATGGCAAGAACTGCCTTCTTGAGACTTGAAATCTGTGATGGTCTCTCAGAAGTTGTAAAACGACCCTCAAATGATCCTCATGCTCCTCCTTAAACGGGGAGTAGATCAAAATGTCCTCCACAAAGACCACGACAAACTAATCCAGATAGGGTTGGAATACCCTATGCATGAGATCCATGAAGGCCGCTAGCGCATTCATCAATCCGAAGGGCATCCCCGTGAACTCAAAGTGCCCATACCGCGTCTGAACGTTGTCTTAGGGATATCGCTTTCCTGCTTCTCGGTGATGAAGCGCGCCGCGTCTGAAGGTCTATCTTGGAGTAGACTCTCGCCCCTCTCGGCTTATCAAATAAGTCATCAATCATCGATAATGGATATCGATTCTTAATCGTAACCCTATTCAACTATCGGTAGTCAATGCACAGTCGAAGGGTCTTGTCTTTCTTCTTTGAAAGCAAACAGCGTCCCGTGGTGGTGCTCATTAATGAATCCCTTGTCAGCAACTCACGTATGCGGATCTTAAGTTCCCTCTGACTCAAGCTGGTGTCATCTATGCGGGGGTCATAGAGATGGGCGATCTTGGGGTGTAACTCGATGCGAAGTCTACATCCTCTTGTGGAGGTAATCTCATTAATAATCAGGAAAGACATCCTCATACTTACGAGGATCCACACCAGGGAGATCTAACTCCTATCTCACCTCGTCCTCCAACGTAAGGCTTGCTATCCAACCCATCAACTGTCCATGCCATCTGGAATCGTACACAGTCTGAAGCAAAGCATCGTGCTTGTCCCCTAAGCGTAACCGCAGTATCGTCCACATTGTGTAGGTGGTAACCCTCTGCGCTCATCGATGCTGACTCGGTATGCCATCTTGATCCATTCTAAGGATGACATCGAGATACGACATGTCCGTGACCCTCGGGTCCAACGTAGTGCGATCCGAGAGATCTCTAACTTCGCAGCCCGATATACATATCTACACTCAGCCTAGTCCGCAGGGGAGAACTCCACGTCTGAGGGCTTCTCGAGGTCTCGACCTCTTAGCCCAACTCTCACATGATGCAGCGATGAATGATTGCGATGCACCCGAATCAAATAATACCCTTACCCATAGGTGAGATAACATAAACATACCTTGTATAGCTGACTGATCTGCTGGCTCGGTCGGTGGTGTGATGGCGTAGACACGTCCACACGAACCTGATGTGTCCGACTGTGGGGCCTCCTTCGACCTCGACCCATGCGGCTCTACGGCACATGCATGTAGCGAGAAGGTGTGCGGCACCTGGGAGCGATATTGGTTCCTCTAACCCATACTAAGGGTGGAGGAATAAATGTATCTTCTCCCACTTGATGGCCCAGGTGCCTTTGTCTCGAAACCACAGGATCCTTGCCTGCAGGGGGTAATCCCTTAAGTATGTCGGTGATGGCGAAATAACAAATCATCTGTCTCGCCTTACTGGGAGCCCTGACTTAACCTTGGCCCTGATGGACGTGGCTCTGAAACCCTCGCGAACTAGAAGCCTTTAGCTTCTTTCTCGAACTAGAAGAAGACTTACTCTCCTTCCTCTTGTGTAACCTGTGTCTAAGATGTCAGTCGTCCTTTATCTCCTCTCTTATGGCATAGATGTCCTGACCATAGAGTCCATATCCTGTAGGAGGAGCTTGCCCCTGATGGACAACTTCAGTCTATTCTCAAATTTCCTTACCTTGGCCATATATGTGCCCACGTAGTCATCAGCAAAACAGATTAACTCTGTGAACTTAGCCACGTACTCCATCACTATCATCATTCCCTGCTTCACCTCTAGGAACTCCTGGGTCTTTGCATGTCTAGCAGTGGTCGGAAAATATTTGCCCATGAAGAGCTCATGGAACTCTGCCCATGTAACGCCCCAAAAATACTCTATAATTTTTATAATAATTCTATGATATATTCCGGGTATAAATATAACCAAACTTGGGTTTTTCGGAATTTGTTAAAATATTTATATGATTGTGACTAAATGTGGTAAAATGATATATGATTGAATGTGATATACTAAGTGATTAAGTGATTGAACCCGGAAATAACCCAGTGTAAAAGGGTAAAAATGGAAATTTGTAAAATGAGGGCACAGAGTCAAATATTAAGTTTAAATGCTAATGTGAAATAAATGATAAGTGAATGTGCGAATAAGGAGACTAGTAAGCTTTAAGTGAGAAAAATGGAAAATGGGATTTAATGAGCAAGCCAAAGAAGGCTTAATGAAGGAAATGGGAATTAAGACCAAATGTGGTCTAAGAAGGGCTCATTTTGGGCAAAATCGTTTTTGGAGACAAGAGAGAGAGATAAGAGATAGGGTTGAGGAGAAATCAAGGTTTTGGTGGGAGATCATCCCTATTTTTGGTTTCCAAGTGATCAAGGAAGAAGAAGGAAGCTAGGGCAAAGAGTTTCAAGAGATTCAAAGTATGAACCCAAACCCTAGAAAGTTGTATTTGATGTTTGACCTTACTGTTATACCAATCTATCCTTAATGCGAATTAAATGTTAACGATACAATAGAGGCATTCAAATCCTTTATATCAAAAATATAGTACAATATGTACATTTGTATAAGCAGTTCATGTTCAATACTCATGCAATTTTCATATGCAAACATTTGACAATCAATTGCCTCAAATCAATTAAACAAATCAATATGCTTTTCTTATACATTTAGAACAAACATTTCAAATCTTGAAATGAGAATAGGAGAAGATAGAACAAACCAATCTATCTCTTTCTTTTGTCCTTGCCTTCAATTTCGGTCCTAGGTTAGGTGATGCTCACTGGCCCCTACCAAATCACACACACATCACATTTTAGGATGATATTAGGATGATATTAGGATGTTATTGGGGCCAGTTCACATGTTTTGTTTTGGGATTTGAGGTGATTTTGGAGAAAAATGTAAAGTACAAAAGCTGGAAATCTAGGCATTATCGTGCTCCTGGCATGTGAGGCGAGGAGTCTTCAAAATGGCACCCTCGGGTACTCCATGGCGTAGCAACGTGGCGGCAAGCTGCATTCCTGACAAGCAATTTTTTTTTTTTTAGTTTTGTTTCGAGACACCGTGTTCGTCTGGCGATAGTTTAGGACCTAATAAATGATTAATGGGGGTTCAAATAAGGATAAAACTAAACGAAAAACGTACCGTACCTCACCGCCGAGGCGAAGCGATATTCGTTAAGTGTGAGTAGTGCTAGTTTATTAAATGTGATGTGTGTGATTTGGTAGGGCCGATGAGCATCACTAACTAGAGGCCAGAATTGAAGCGAGGAGCGAAAGAAAGAGATAGATTGGTTTGTTCTATCTTCTCCTATTCTCATTTCAAGATTTGAAATGTTTGTTCTAAATGTATAAGAAAAGCATATTGATTTGTTTTAATTGAATTGAGGCAATTGATTGTGAAATGTTTGCATATGAAAATTGCATGAGTATTGAAAATGAACTGTTTATACAAATGTACATATTGTACTATATTTTGATATAAAGGATTTGAATGCCCTTAATAGAATGTTAACATTTAATTCACATTAAGGATAGATTGAGTATAGCAGTAAAGGTGGTGGAGTCTTGCCAGACAAGCGTATTGATGTGTCACTCGATCGTGACGGCGGGACAATATCGGTAGTGTTCACGAATTGATTTTAATAACGATTGACAACAAGCGGGACGAACTATGTTATAAAACAAAATATTTTTATCTTAGGCCTACAACCAGCGAGACCATGCGGTGGTGGCAAAGTGACCGCGACACGTGAACACGACACGAGCCACCGGTTTTGCGAGGTTTGGTTGATATAGTATTGTTTGGGGTGTGCTCCGTGTTGACCGCTGTACGTTGTAAATGGGTCATATTCGTGTTGACAAGCCTAACACAAATTTGACCCGAATTGACTCGTTTAATTATTATGTTAATTAATTAACCTATTTAATAAATTATTTATGTTAAATATGGATTATTAATTATAATTCCTATTAATTTAAATAATAAAATTAACAAACATGTTAAATTTAATAGGCTATTTGTGTTAAACATGTATGGATGATTAATTATAATTCTTATTCTTTTAAATAATCAAATTAAATGGGTCATATTCGTATTGACCCGCCTAACATGAATAATAAATGGGTTGGGTTTGGGTTAGCGAATGTTGACACGTTTATTATTCGTGTCGGGTTTGGGTTGACGAATGTTGACACGATCGTATATTGACACGACACGAACACGACCCATTAACACGAATTACCCTGCGTGCGGTGATTCCAATATCATCTGAACATAGGTTAAATTCGTTGAGGCGGCTGAATTGACTTTGAGATTGTTGACATATTGGAATTGAAAAGCATGATTTCAAATTGAAATGAAAAGAGCATTGTGAAATGCATGATTTGGTTATAAATGATTTATTGCATATGAAAGTGTATATTTGAAATGATCAATAAACCATAAATGATTGTATATGAAATAAGTGTATATATTGTATTGACATTGATCATCCAAAAAGATTTGAAAGTTTTGTTTAGTAAAAATTGCATGATTTGACTTAAACTAAAACTGAAGAATGGAATTGTATAGAACCACTAAGCATAAAATGATTAGCGTGTAATGTTATCTATGCCGCAGTGCGATTGAGCGAGGAATGAAAGAAGCCCGAGATCGAGAGCGTTGAATCATAAAGAAAGATTTGGGTATGCTTTCGAACATATGCATTCACTCCATTTTTAACATTGATATTTTGTAAAACAATTTGAACTCTGAATATCTAATTTGTAAATCATTTTGAAAAACGATATGCCTTTATAGTATCCTGTACTTTTGTATAAATGTAATGGTAATGGGCACCCTTTAAAAATGTGACATATTTGAAAGAGCTTTTTATCTGTGAGATATAACGCTTCCATGTGTTTTGATAATTGATTTTGATAAAGTGATGCTCTTGTTATCGAGCATCGAATCCGGTCGAACCATGATCAGATTCGAACCGAAAAGAAGTGCTACCTTTGAAATCGTTACCTCTAAGTCCACACAGAGGTCTTAACCTAGTCCTACCATACTTGGGACTTCTGACCTCTAGCGAGAATGCGAAGCTAGTGCGATCTTGAGGTAAGCATCGGAGAGTGATCTCCATGGCCTCCAGTATGTTCTGTGATCTGCTAGAAACCAATGGTTTTCCACCATCGGATCCCCTCCCCTTGTGAATGTCGAAGGATGATGCGTCTTAAACCTCTAGAAGTTACTTTGACCTCCGTAACCTCTAGCTGCATTAGTCTGTGCAAAACTGGAAAATGCAGTGCTCATGGCCTCCCGTGGGGCTGGCGATCAAGGCGGTGGTTGCCTTACTGGCACCTCGTGGGCGACCTCCTACGTCCCAGCCCTCGGCTGCCATCTACATGTCAAGCAGTTGACAAAGTTATTAAATTTCTATCTCGATCTAACTGGTAAGATTACTGCCTTGACCATTAATAGACTTATGTCATGAACTAACCCATTCATCATCTTTTTCCTTAGTGGTGCTAATCGCCAACCACTAATACAATTTCAATTCAATTTCCAAAATTTTCATGTCCATTATTGTTTTCCGAACCCCTAAGGTTATGTTTTCTAACCCTAGTGTTTTATATATCAGTTCTCATGTATATATTTTATACAATTCAAGCACACATCACACATATCAATTCATCAAAGTGCATAATGAATGCATGATCTAAACCTGTGCCCCATCGAGTCCTAGATATTCGTGTACCTAAGCTCTGATACCAAGCTATGATGCCCTAAATCCAGAGGGTCCCGTTGACAACCCGTCAACCAGCGAAAACCTGTGGATATCGGGTGCCCCGATATCACACTCACATGTCTGATATATCAAGACCCATTCCTGCATATTTAATTCACAATATACAGAAATATATGATAGACTATAAGCACAGTCTCTTTACAGTCCGCTAATACCAAAAGGTGTACATGTTTGGTTACTGCTCGAATATAATACAGGACCAAAAACAAAACAAAAAACGAAAGTAGGTGTCCGGCTCTCATCTATACGGTCCCATATGCGGGTCGGCCGTCTGTACGAGGAATCCTGACGGGGTGGTATCTGGTAGAGTAAACTCCCTACAGGCTACTCCCCATCTAAGTGCACATCTGATAGTCATGTCACGAAAGAAGAAGCATTCTAATCAGATTATGCAAACTGGGATGGAATTCTACATGCCATGAATGAAATGTAACCCACCATGTCCCATGTACCGAGTCCTCACCAACTCCCTCACACATGTAACGCCAAGTGTGAAAAAAACCAGTCATTGGTGTTTCACCCAAAGACTTGACCCATTGGATCGACCTCCAATACTCATTTGAATTATTATCAAATTTCGTAGGTTTATTTATGGGCTACGTCATTTTTCGAGGTCTCATCGCAGGATCATCGTACGTCTTCCGACATTTTTACGGACTTTCACCATCGGTAATCATGTCTAATTGCATGTAAATTTAGGTCTTTCACACTGGGGGGGGATCTACCTCATCTTGCTACGCCTAACACATGTATTTATTTATTTATTTATTTATTTTCATTTTATACCACCATGAGTCTCAATTTGACGTTGTCCGTTTTGAGCTCACTACACATTCACCAAGAATGGTGGTCGCGGTTTCTATGCACCCACACATTATGCTGATGGCCATGCATATACGATGCTAATGTCATGCAACTTCTCATATTACATGTATGATGCACACTACATGAATCACTCTCATAAGTTGTCGCCGTAGCCGATTATCATGCGAGCATATATCGTATCAAGCATATTAGCATCCATCAATCTATGACTAAACAAATAATGTCCTTATGACCTTCCTTAGACTAACTCCCTTGGCAATTCTACCCCGTCTGATAACTTCTGACATGTCATCTGATGGTCATGTCAAAACTCGGCTATTCACATCGACACAACCAAGCAACCTGCACACTCGGTGCAAAACATAAATTTCAGAAATGTTATGATCACCCACTATCCTCCACAAGGACATGGCTGAATCTTGACTCAATGGGCTTTCCATAGAGTCCAAGAACACCCGAAACGAAGTTCGAACGAAGAAGTTATGGTCGTCCGAAGTTGGAGGCCTCACATGAATAGTCAGACCCAGCCGGACAAACTCTCACCTGATCGGATGGACACAGCCGGATAGACCAAGTCGGACAGACCCAGCTGGATAGACCCAATCGGACTGACCCATCAAGACAGACCCGTCAGACCGATTGATCCGGACTGACCCGACTGGACTAATTGACGGTATGGCCGGTGGCCAGAGCGGATGAACTGGCGGATAGACTTTGCATGAACGTTCGGGTAAACGAACCATAACTTGGGTTATAGAGGTCCGATTTGGGTAATTCAAAAGCCTAACATCAAGTTCACTGATGTGGATACAATTTACTTGAAGGACACGACCAAGTTCCCTTTATTTCCCACCCGAAAACCAGTCCTAAAGTCCGGCTAATACGTATGATCAAAATAGGGCAACTTCTCATAGTTCAAAATGCAACCAAACATCCCCCTTAGGGCAAGACACAACCACACAACCCTTAAGATAGAAAATAACCAAAGTAGGATAAGACCTACCTCTTGAAGCGTAGAAGTTGCTATAAAAGTGCGTGGACACTTCTAAACCGAGCAACTGATTTTCCTAACTCTTCCTTGATCCCTCGGCCAAATCTGCGTGTTTGGGTACGCGCAGTCTTTGTTGTGAATGATCTTTAGTCCTTGGCAGTGTAAAAATCGACCCATAGATCTCAGCAGATCATAGAGAAAAGTTGGAGCTTTTCTCACCTCTTCTCTTTTTCTCTTTCTTTTTCCCTCCCCATCGAATTTGTTTGGTCCAAAGTCAAGTGGGCAGCCTCATCTCGCCACATGTTACTTTCTTATTGGCTCCCTTGGATCTCCTTATCTTCTTATCCATAACTTTGGATTTCCTTCCTATCAAGTAGTGACACATGTCACACATGGGTCCCACTTAGACTTGTGTTTGACTTGCTCTCCATTTGACACGTGGCTCAATGTGAGCCCTCCAAACGAGTGTCAAGTGTCATTCGTTACTCTTGGTGCCTCGAAAAACGTGAAATTTCGACTGTTTCAGAATTCGACGAAATTCGACATTGTAACTAGATTTTGCGAGACAATTCTAACGGTGTAGTTCGTTTCGTATCCGAGATCTAGAAATTTTTTTAGATATTCCAATTGAAATTACTGTTTTACCCTTTCTCATAAAAATTGAATTTTCTCGGATTTTACAGGAGATCTAGAGGAGGAAGTTTATATGGATCAACCTGATGGTTTTTCCATAGAAGGAAACAATCACATGGTGTGTAAACTTATGAAATCAATATATGGACTTAAACAAGTTTCCAAACAATGGTATCTTAAGTTCAATGATATTATCCCTCACCGGTTTTCATGAAAGAAAACACTATTGATCGGTGCATTTATGAAGAAGATCGAGTGGGAGTGATTTATTCCTTAGTTTTATATGTTGATGATATTTTGCTTGCTGCTAATGATTTAGGCATCTTGTATGAGACTAAAGATTTTCTAAAATTTTGAATTGAGAGATATGGGAGAGAGAGCATCCTATGTGATTTGAATTTACGTATTCAAAGAGATCCTGATGATTATTTAGGGTATCTCGAAAAGCTTATATTGAAATTCTGTTAGGGATAGTACCTAAAAGCAAATTAATTGTAATTTGTTGTTAGATAGTACATCAAATAATATTCATTTTCATGTTATCTTGGCATGTATTAATTGTAATATTTTAGAAATATCATGAAAATTCACGATTATTAATGTGACTTTAAACATAGTATATAAGTGTTGTAAACGAGAGGATTACGTTTAAAATAATAATCAAAATAAGTCCGTAATTAATAATTGAAGTTTTGGGATCTTTAATTATACAATATGATTAGTACGGTCCATTGCCATTAAAGAATGGGGCAGTTTAATCCGAACTTTTAATGTGGTGACATTTAATGGAGGTACTTTATATAATATAATTATATAGGACTGGACCAGATAAATATATTAATTCTCTAATAATATAGGTTATGTATAGAGAAATATATTTATCATAAAGATGATCATATATAGACAATCTTAATCCTGAGTTTTTAACAGACTCTTGTTTATAATATCGTGTTTCTTGATTTACTCGAAAAGGTTTATAATATATTATAAACTATAACCTTGTATATTGGAAACATAATAGAGTAAATGGCTGGGAATGTTAAATACATACATGGAATCCATTCCTTCCATAAGAAGGCAGAAAATAGTTCTCTTGAGTGACAATTCAGGTCTTGAACAAAAGAGCGCTCAATTCATAATATGATTACGAATTTATTGTTCCATTGGAGAAGTGTGGAACTCAGGATAAGATAATAATTAGAGAGGTTACTTGGATATAACCTAGCTCTAATTATGAACTATTTTGGAGGATTGTTTATATGTAATAGTTATATCAAGGACTCAAAGTTTCTTTTGGAGTAAATTGTTCTTTAATTTCAAGAGTGCAAATTCCAGAAGTTTTTAGTAAGAGAGTAACTCTGGAATTAATAAATTAGATGTATTAATTAAAGAGTTTAATTAATTATCAAAATTGATTGAAGCTTGAAATTATAGGTCCATAGGTCCCCTTGCCATCTCTATAAATACTTATATTGAACATAAAGAATATGTAGTAGTAGTTTAGACTTAACCATGGACCACATGTACAATTTGAACTTTCTTGATTTAGACTTAACCACTAAGCTGAAATATCTTTTGATTAAAATTAAGACAAAATATAATATATATATATATATATATATATATATATATATATATTAAATGTAACTCAAAAAAAATTTGTCAAATTTCTTGCTTACTCGAAAATCCGCTCTAATGTCAATCATATTTAAAGCAGTTTTAAGGGGGAGGCAGGATGAGAAAAACCCGAGAAAAGAAGAAGAAGAGGAAGAATAAAGAAATTTGTTTGTAAGTTTTTATTTTATATTTATTAAATTTTGTGAAATTTATATAAATACATGATGAATCTATGTTTTGTTCATCTTTTGGAATTTATTGATGTTGATAATAATCTTTTATATAATGGGTATATGAATCTATGTTGTGTTGTTAAACATTCATGTTATGATGTTAATATATAATATATTAATATTTATATGAATATGCTATGATGATGATTGATGCATATTTTAAATTGTTTTTATTAAATTTTATATTAGTACTTTATATTTGTGTTCATATAAAATTAATATCATGAGAATTTATGTAGAAATTGGAATGAAATATATTTTTGTTGATGATTTATATTTTATATTTTTATAAAGTTGATAATATGATTATGAGACTTTGTTTGTGGAAGTTGGAATATATATTTATGATTAAGTTGATATTTTATATTTTTATTGGATTAATACTCCATATAGAGTTTGTTGTATAATGAAACATGTATTTATAGGAATTTGTATTAACTTTTATTTTTATTTATACTTATATGATATATCATGTACTTAATTTATTTAATTTTTATATAATATAATGATAAATATGTAAAAATATTATTGCATTTAGAAATATTGTATAAAATGTTTATTAAATATATTATTGTTTGAACTTTGAATGTTATAAATATATTTGTTTATGAATTCTATTAGGTAACTTTATGAATCTATATATATATATATATATATATATATATATATATATATATATATTTTAGTAATATTGTTTTTAAATTTGACATTATTATTAATAATATGTAAAATTAAATTCTAAACAGTATGGAGAAATACTTTAAAAGAAAATCAGAATTTGAGTTTTCATCTTCTTCAAAAGGAATTAGTAAAGATTTGAAAAAATGTCCACTTGAAATCAACTTATATGATCTTCCTACAGACCTTGGGTTACGAATTAGGATTTTAGATTGTCATCCTAACATTCAAGATCAAGTTCGAAGAGCATATTCACAAAAGGGTCTGATAGGGTTTGAAATAATGGTAGTATGAGGCCCGAGATACAAGCTCAAGCATTGAGAAATTAAAAATGGGTCAGAAATGCAGCAATGAGCCTGCCCAATGGTATCATAGCGGGCTAAGCAGGGTTGACTAGCCCCAACAAAGGCTAGCGGCCCGAGGAACCCGTATTAGGGGAAAACACCCAAATCCACCAATTAGGAAGTAAGATATTCCCGATTATCACACCTCAATTATCCCTTATTAATTGATTCCCGATGAAAAGAAAATCTCTTACTCGATTGAGGCCGAATGTTGTATCGTCCACTCACATTGTAAACATCTTATTGATATCGTCATCTAACTAAAAACATCGTCGGTATCATGATATCCGATTATGAAACATACTATTCACTATCATAATCAAATTAGGAAAGTTGTCATGATCATCATTATAAATATCGAGTCCTTGCTGAGTGAAAGGTGCAGACTTCTGCGTAGAAAATTGCGCAAGCGGTTGATCTTCTCTTCTACGGCTGACTTAGGCATCGAGACAGCGGGCGAGCCCTCATCGATCCTTTTTGTTTTCTTGTTTTGCGGAGGAACCGCATTTAAGTCGACGGGCCGTACTATGATTCAGCCTTTCAGGCCCGATTTCGATTGAAAAAAACATCATCGATTTGCTTGCCGTCACGTAGGAGCAGCCGGTTCCTTCTGGGCAGTGACCTCTTAGCGTGATGGTATCAACTTCTGAACCTGTAGTAAAAGCCGGCGTCAATCCTCGAGGATCTGAAGACCGACCCGGCGGCATGGACGGTAGGCCTCTCGGCGTGTTAAGCGACGGTGCGGCCAACACGGATGAGGTGGAGCGGCTCTGCGTCAGCCGCCGACACTTCTTTGAAAGAGTTGGAACAACTCACGAGCAAATACGACACCCCCAAGTACGACGATGAAAAGCCAAAGCGCGTGCGAGGAAAGCAGCCTTTATCGGCCCTCGTTGGCTTCGGATAGAGAAAAACTAGCCGCAGCAGGGAGCATGATCATACCAGCCTGGAGGATCGCGACGAGGAGAGGTCGTGGGAGTAAAGGTTCGGGTACATTGACAAGAAATCAGCCATGAAGGTAGGTAAAGGCAGGCCTCCGGTCCTCCATGGGCCATGCTGGTCGACAGGCGAATCTACATTCACCGCCGAGTCTTTGCACTTCCCACCCGGCCGTGAAAATGCCACGAGATCGAGGCGTTCGACGAAGCAAGGCCCATGGAGCCACCTTAATACGTCTGAAAATCGAGATGGAACTACATGGATATCGGGACCCATCTGTCTGAGCCTTCGCTATCACGTTAAAGGGCCCAGCATTGGCCTGGTTTAACGGACTCCCACCGTCTTAGTCTGTCTCCCGCGGAGACTCTCCATCGCATTCGTCTCCCACTTTATCGAGCAAGGGCGTGCAGGCCCAGAGTTATCACCTTCGACCATAAGCAGGCTCAGCTTTGAGGTCATATGTTCAAAGGTTTAACCGCGGGTGGCTAAAGAGTGAATATCCTCGGCGAGAAGTTCGTCGTTCTTTGCTTCATTGCGGGGTTGGGGGTGTCGAAGATCTGTGTTCTCCGTCTCGAGAACCCTTAGGCCGGCGTAAGTGGGAGTCTGTAAAGCAGAGAAGTATATCAGCGGCGAAGAAGCCCTCCTCTTTAAGCAAAAGCTCTTCTCAAAGGAAGAGCGGGGAAAACAAAAAGAGACGAAGCGAAGGCAACTGACGAGCGAATCCCCCGGAGGAAGCGGCGGCGGTCCCAGCGAGATGAGGAATGTTAGGGTGCGCGAGGGGACCTACCGGCAGGTTGCAGCGGCGGTATTCACCTCGGCAACACACCCGCTAACGGCCTCGATTATCGCGAGGTTCTGCGCGAGTGCGACCTGGAGTTCTGGTGGCCATCGAATGGTCGGACCCGAGAAGGGCGACACACCAAATACCGTGAGTTCCACGGGGCCGTGGATATGAAACGAATGGCCACATCCGGCTAAAGGAGATTGAATACTTAATTACGACATGGGCCGCTGGCCGATCATTGGCCCCCGAGGCGGGAGCGAAGTCAATACACCGCCTCGTCGGCCCGACCCCCGATTGACGCCAGTAGCCGCATGAAATCCATGCAATCTCGGCGAAGGGTTGCGGGAGGCGGAAGTCGCTTCGACGGGGAAGGCCCACTGCTTGGCGACGTAATTAAGAAACCATGAAGTACAAGCGGTATCTAAGCTTCGTATTGGATACCTCACGCATAACCTTCGGACCGACATAGAAGTATCGACATCCCCGTGGCTTGACGACGTGATAAAATCCATAGTATCTAATAAGCGATCCACGGGGTCGCGTCGATATGGCTTCGGCGATATCATCTTCGTGTCCACTTTCGACAAGATGGGCATTGGAAGGGAGAAGTTAGAGCCGATCAGCCTTTGCTTCTTGCAGTTTTTCGAGGAAAATCTTGCCAGCAGGATCGTGCAGTTAGTGCTCCTGCAGGAGACCCCATGCAGTACAACAACGGTGAGATTCCTCATAGTAGGCGGCTCGTCGGCTGTAACATGTTCTTGGGTAGGCCCTCTCAATGCCATAAAGTGCGTTCCTTACGCTTATCATATGGTTATCAAATTCCCGGCGCAAATGGGTAGGAATGGTCCGAGGAAACGGCATAGCCGGGAATGTTGCACCGACATCGATGGTAATCACGATCGACAGCATTTACGAGCGAGCTCGGCATGCGAGGCGAGGTAACCGCCGACACGCTCGCTAGAAGAAAGAATTAGAGCCTGCTCTTGGCTGGCGATAAGCGGTACCTGGAAATGCACGCCCAGGAACGAAGTAACCGGGAGCCGTGCTTCGGTTGCGGGCGTAGCGAGCAAACAAGCCCATGTAGCCCGCACGAAGCCAAGTAGCTCGAAGCCCCGGTGGCTCGGTTGTGGGCGTAGCGGCTGGCGAGGCCATGCAGCTGGAGCCGTGCTTTCGATTCGCGGAGCATAGCGGCTCAAGCGAGCCATGTAGCCGCCGGGCGAAGTAACCGAGAGCCCGGTAACTCGCTCAAACGAAGCCATGTAACGCGGGCCCGGTAGCTGGTTCGTGGCGCAGCTCAAACATGCCATGTAGCCACGGAACCAAGTAGCTTAGGAGCCCGGTGGCTGACAGAAAAGCGGGCCATGTAGCCCACGCGGGCCCAGTAGCTGAGGCGGGTGGCTCTCTCGGCCGGCCCAGTGATGGCCGCGGGCCAGTGGCTTAGGGCTCGATGGCTGCTCGAAGCGGGCCGTGTAGCCACGGACGATGGCTGGGGCCCGATGGCTCGCTCAGGCAAGTCATGTAGCCGCCGGGCCCGAGGAGTAGCTTGGGCTAATGCCGGTTCGCGCGGGCGTAGCATTTCCCGAACAAGCCGTAGCCCACGGGCGAGTAGCAGAGCCCGGTAACCTTGGCTTCAGACGGGCCGTGGCCACGGGCCAAGCCTTCCGGGAGCCCGTGGCTCGCTCAAGCGAGGCCATGTAGCCGCGGGCCCGAGTAGCTGGGGCCTAGTAGCTCGGTTCGCCGAGCGCGGCAGCTGAGCAAGCCATGTAGCCATGGAGCCAAGTAGCTTAGAACTGTGCTTCGCTCGGAAGCAACCGTGTACGGGCAGTAGCTCGATTCATGGCGTAACAACTCAAAAATGCCAAGTAGCCACGGAGCCGATGCTTCCCGGTCGCGAGTGTAACGACTCAAGCGAGGCCATGTAGCCACGGGCCGTAGCTCGGGGCCAGTGGCTCGATTCTAGCGTAACAACTCCAAAGCGGGCCATGTAGCCCGCAGGCCAGTAGCTCGGGGCCTAGTAAGCAGTTCCTTGAGCGTACTTGACTCAACAGGCCATGTGGCCACGAAGCCAAGTAGGCTCGGAGTTCTCGGAGCGTAGCTACTCTAGGAGAACCTCGTGAAGCAGAAAACTAGGCAGATTAAAATCAGGAAACAAGGAAAGGAAGCACGATTCGCAAAAGCGAAAAAAGCCGACGGAAGACAAAGTGCAAACGGTCGGGACGTTTTTAAGGAAGGTAGGCGCCAGATTGAGAATAGCGTGGAAATCAAGAAGCTGGTTATATCCTGAGATGTGGAGCGGCAAAGCGATCAAATACGCTCTGAGTAGCCACGTGGGTATTGGCACGATCGGGCGTCACATTGCTTACTGCGCCGGCAGAGTGGTGGGGCGATTGATGAGGTTTGAAATAATGGTATGCAGGCCCGAATACAAGCCCTGAGCGTCGAGATTAAAAATGGGCCAAGTACCAGCAATAGACCCTTAATGGTATCCCTCGGCGGGCTGAACGAGGGTTGACTCGCCCCTTTAAAGGGTGACGGTAGGAACTCCGTATTAGGAAGCAACAATCTCTCATGTCGAAAAGTAAGATATTCCCCGATTATCCCTTATTAATTGGTTTACGATAAAGGAAAAGAAAATCTCTGCGATGAGAAAAATATTGTATCATCCTCCAACTATGAAACATATTATTCAATGTCATCATCTAACTAGGAAACATACTATTCAGTATCATAATCCAATTAGGAAACATACTATTCAGTATCATAATCCAATTAGGAAACATACTATTCAGTATCATAATCCAATTAGGAAAGTTGTAATGATCATCCATTATAAATACCAGGTCACCTATAAGTGAAGATGCATGAGACTTACGCCACGAAAATTCATTCCTGCTTCAGTTGATCTTCTCTTCCCCTGAAAGAACTAACTTAGGCATCGGAGGAAGCGGCGGGGCGAGCCGCGATCCTTTTTGTTTCTTGTTTTGAGAGGAGCCCACGACATCCAGGTCGTGGACGGCACAGCAATTCCAGTACACTCCAGCCCAGTTCCGATTGAAAAAGCATCATCAGGGTCCATGTCAGGCTAAAAAGCATAACTTTCCCTCTAAGAAATTTAGAGAATTATCATGAAGATTCAATCCTTATTGGTTTACGGAATATGCTAATTGGTTAGAGTATAGTATAGCGAAAGATGTTGTATTTTGCTTGTGTTGCTATCTTTTCAAACCAGATATTGGAGAACAAGCAGGTGGTGATTCCTTTGTTAGTGAGGGGTTCTCAAATTGGAAGAAAAAACAAAGATTCAACATTCATGCGAGTATGGCCTGCTAATGCTCATAATCAGAAGCGACTGTGAAGTCTTATTGAATCCAAAAAGCAACACATTGAAACCGTTACATCCAAGCAATCAAATCAAGTTAGTGGTAGAATTATTGAATGCATCTATTGATTGTGTTCGATTTCTTTTAAGACAAGGCATTGCATTTCGTGGTCTTGATGAATGCGAATTACAGCAATCGAAACTTTCTTGAGCTTCTAAGATTTCTTGCAGATCATAATCAGGATATTAGAGCGGTTACTTTAAAAAATGCTCCTGAAATTTTGAAATTGACAAGACTTGAAATTCAGAAAGACATTGTTAGAGCTATTGCAATTGAGACCTTAAATGTTATTGTCAAATATCTTAGAAATGCAATTTTCTCTATTTTAGTTGATGAATCTTGTGATCTCTCAAGAAAAGAGCAAATGGCTGTTGTATTACGATATGTGGATGAAAAGGGGCATGTAATTGAGCGTTTTATTGGTATTGAGCATGTTGCTTGTACCACTGCTCTTTCACTTAAGGCAGCTATTTATGGTTTATTTTCTAGACATTGTTTATTTTCTAGACATGGATTAAGTATGTATAGGTTGCGTGGACAAGGTTATAATGGAATGAGTATTATCGAGGGAGTTGATAGTCTTAAGACACTTATTCTGAAAGAGAATGAATGTGCCTTTTATGTCCATTGTTTTGCTCATCAACTTTAGTTAGCTCTTGTGCTTGTGGCAAAAAATCATTTTCAAATTGCTTCTCTATTAAGTGTGGTTACTAATGTGGTTAATGTTGTTGGTGTTTCATCCAAACGTTGTGATATTCTTCATGATAAGCAATTTGTAGTGGTTAGTGAATCTCTCAAACATGGTGAGCTTTCTAGTGGACAAGGATTAAACCGAAGCCACTCTTAGCGTCCTTCGATACGTTGGGGTTCACATTATGGTACTACTCATATTGATTAACATGTTCTCATTTGGCAGTTGAAGTACTTGAGATTGTGTAGAGGATGATTGGTCACGAGCAAGATATGAAGCAACCAACTTGTTGGAGTCAATCTGATCATTCAACTTTTGTCTTTAGTTTACATTTGATGAAAGCTATGTTGGGAATCATAAATGAATTATCAGCGTTACGGAGGAAGGATCGAGAGCGTTGTTAATGTCATGACTTTACGGTTAAAGTGTGCGAACAACAATTTCAAATGATGAGAGACAATGGTTGGAGTTCCTTACTTAGTCAAGTTTCTTATTTTTATTGAAAGACATAACATTGATATTCCAAGCATGAATGATACATTCTAACTCAAGGGAGGCAAGACGTCGCTCATGAAATTACAAATTTGCATCATTATCAAGTAGAGTTGTTTTATGTAGTTATAGATATGCAACTTCAAGAGAAGCGTAGTCGATTCAGGAGTGGCTCAAAGGTTGCTTCTTTTGTCTTGAACTGTCTAAATCGTGATTCGTTTATTGTGGCTGACGAGCAAAGTTACTCGACTTGCCCCGATTTTATCCACAAGATTTTTCTCGATAGGTTGATGATTCTTGTGATCGAAGCTTGGGGCAGCACATCATTGATATGCGCTCTAGTAGTGAATTTTACGAGTTGAAGGTGTGATCTTGCACAAAAGATGGTTGAGAAAAAAAAACACATTGTGTATCCGCTTGTTTATTTGCTTGTTACATTGGCTTTGATCCTACCTGTTGCTACTATAACTGTGGAGATAACATTTTCTGCTATGAATATTGTGAAAAATCGCGAAGTGAATGGAAGTGTGGATGAATGACACGCGTATATAGAAAAATATATATTTGATATCATTGACAATGACTATTATGCAACACTTTCAAAATATGAAAATTCATCGAAGACAATTGTAATATGTGTTCGATTACAATGTTATCAATTAATATGACTTTTTTTGTATTTATAGTTTATTAAATATTATTTTATTTATTATTATAAGTTGCCCCACTAAAGTAGAAGTTTGACTCCGCCACTGATTACAAATGTTGTTAAAATAATTAGTATAAAATTAAATAATAGTTGTTTAATTGAGAATTAAATAATTATATATTTATAAAATAATATGATTATTTAATATAATTATTGGTATTAAAATAATATAATTATTTTAATAAAATGTTTGACATTTTCTATATATATATATATATATATATATATATATATATATATATATATATATATATATACTACTATATATATATATATATATATATATATATATTAATTATTAGATAATTAAATAGATATAGATATATATTTGTATAGAGAAAACCTTGAAGAAGGACGGCACAGCATAAATTTTTTTGCATATTCGTAAGGAGCCCACCCGCTTGTTCAATAGTTGGAGGCTTGGGGAGGAAGATCTATGGTGCTAGAAGAAAAAGAAAAAAATTGTTTTGATCGTTGTTCCTAATCATATCAAAGGTATGTAACGAATACCCTAATGTTATTAAATTTATATACTTCTATAATAGATCTTGGCCATAAATTGTTTTATGTAAAAAAATTTCAATTTTACCATGGCTATTTTCCGCTGTGTAGATCTATTAAAACCAACAATTACTTAGGAGATTTAATATGAGCAATTGTTTAGCAGGTATTGCTCCATTACAAAAATGAGATAAATTTAATCTCATACAATGTCCAAAGAATAATGTGGAACGTAAGGAAATGGAAAATATTCCATATGCTTTTGTCGTTGGTAATTTGATGTACTTGCAAACTTGCACCAAACCTGATATTAGCTTCGCGGTTGGAATGTTGGGCCGATATCAAAATAATTATGGTATTGATCATTGGAAGAGCCCATGAAATAAAGTGTTGAGACCACCTTCGGGAACTAAAGGATTACATGCTCACATTTAAAATATCTGATCAGTTAGAAGTGATTGGATATACAAATTCATATTTTGTTGGTTGTCTTGACAGTAGAAAGTCAACATTTGGTTATTTGTTCCTATTAGTGGAAGGAACAATTTCATAGAAAAGTGTCAAACAATCTGTCATTGTTGCGTCTACTATGAAGGTTGAGTTTGTAGATTGTTATGAAGCTATGATTCATGCGTTATGGCTACAGAACTTTATTTCAGGACTTAGGGTTGTTGACACCATTACCAAGCTATTGAAAATTTATTGTGATAATTTCGCTGCAGTTTTCTTATTCAATGATGATAAATATTCCAGAGGTGCTAAACACATGAAATTAAAGTATTTTTCCATTTAGGAGGAGGTTCAGAAACATAGAGTGCATATTGAACATATTAGAACAGATCTCATGATCATAGATCCTCTAACTAAAGGCTTACAACCAAGAACATTTAAAGAACATGTACATAGAATGGGACTTGGTTGTATTGATGATTGATTGTGATGTTGTTACAACACTCTTAGGCTCATTAATATGATATGTTTTTTACTTTATTATATGATAAGTTAATAGTGTAGTAGTATATGGAAGGATGCATGCAATTTGAAAATGTATGACCACCATAACTCTCACTATGTGGTTTATTATGTTGAGGCTAATTATAACAACATAATGACACTATGAGATTTATTTTGTGAGCCTAATGTTTACACTATTAAATGTTAATGTTATGAATTGTCGGACCAAGAGGGAGAATGTTAGAATATAGTCCCAGGCTTCAAGGCCATATTTTAATAGTTAAATTAGTTATCTTGATTTAATTAAGTTTCTATTTGATTAAATTGCTCATGTTAATAATTAAGATAAGTCTTGGCCATTGATTTTGGTATTTGATGGATGTACAAGATTTATATTGATACACATATATAAATTGGTTCTCTCTATGCCTATTAGGGTTAGCAAATTCAAAAACTAACTTCTCCATCAAGTTTTTTTCTACATGAGATTAGGGTTAAGGGAGATAAACCAATTTACAATCAAAAAGCTAATTAGATTCGATTCCCTTTACAAAGATGACTAATTCTGCATCAAGTAAGTACATTGATATGTTTTATTTATATGACAAATTATTTATTCAAGATCCAATAATCACTATGAAGTGTGAGATGGGATGTGATCATATTCTCTTAAAGAAAATATTGTCTACATCACAAACCTCATTTCTTCATATTGGACAACCTGATTAGAAATACTTAAGTGTTACCCATAGTAGATATGCATGCACTTGACTATAGGACAATATGGCGCTTTGGCGTGTTTAGTCTGTAGGATTAATTTTGTCTTTCGGTAGGACTGTCTTTGTCGGATTTGGGATTTGGGACAAATTTAATCTTATCACGTGTTTGAAGTGCAGTCTGATGAAATTATGAACTTTTTATCTAACGTTTGAAATGCATTGGTAAGGTGGTGTTTGTTTTTACTTATCTTCGAATATAATTTTTAGCTTAATACTGAATAGTACTTAATAGCATTGAGTATTAAGTTGTTTGTTTTTTAACATTAGGTAGTGAGTAAGGATAGCGAGCGTGATTATTTTGGATTAAAGTCGGCCTAATTCTTAATGTACGGGTTTAATTTAATTTTAATTGGGTTTGCTAATAGATTTGAGTTTATTTTACCGAATCAGATGCGGGAGGATCGAGTATTCTTCTCTGTAAACAAAAAAATTAGAATTTTCAAAAAATGGCAAAATGTTAATAAAAATAATAAATTCTGTAGGGTTCGGAGAGTCACAGAAAATTCTCTAGATGCTGGGTGATGAAACTGACTCTTGTGGATTAAATTCGTCGAAATCTAGTGACCGAAAAAGTTTCGTGAATTATGAGGCAGAGTACCAGATTTCCTGGATGATAAGTTGTCGGTGAAACTCAGGGACGAGATTTTCTGAAAATGCGAAAGTTAGAAATGGTTTCGGGGTAGAAAGCGGGCCCGAAATGAAGTAATATGAATCGTAATAAAAATAATAATAATAATGCATGGAATTATATTTTAAAAATAATTTGTATTATTTTATTTTATATTTTAATATACATAATAATTATTATAATAATGTTTTTAATAAATAATTTATAAAAATTCATAATATATTTTTGGGATATATATATTCTAATTTATATATTGTTAAATTTATATTTTATAATATATTATATCATATATAATATATTAAGCTATTTTATTTCATGTATTTATTATTAGTTATTTGATAATAGATTAGTTAATAAATTTTTGTTTAAATTTTTAGTTACATTAATTATTTTTTTGTAAAAAGCTATAAAATATTTTGTCCTGGAGTTTAGGCCAGGACGAGATCGATTTGGGGGGTTGCTTAGAACGAAAATAGCTAAATGTATTGGTACATTAAGTTTAGTCGAGTCACGGCGTCCTATGAAATCTTTTCCATTCAATTTTGTCTGGGGTAGTCTAATCTCCTACATTCAGCATTCTAAAAACATGTGTATCTTTTATGCAGAAATAACATTAATTTTTTTAATGTTATTATTTCAAGATAGTAAACTTTCTCCTTCTCGTTTTATTTAACCTAAAGATTTTTGTGTAATAAAGAAATATAATTAAAAATATTGCAAAAATTAATGGATTACTAGACTTTAAAACTCATAGCTTTTCGATTATAGCTTTCATGTTTGTGATTCATCTAAATTTTAAAAGCATTTCATTTGAAATCATCTAAATCATTGGTTTTCACGTGATATATAAGAAAGAGATATAAAAATTTATTCATCATCAAGATTTAAAAAATATTTCATAAAATTTGCATATTTTCTCGTTCCCTCCAAATCTAGAACATAACATTTTAAAATACAAATTTGAAAACTTTCAAGAATTCAGGAACATTTTTTTCATTAAGAGCACAGATAAAAATATCAGCAAATATGGATACACCGATACTCAATGATGGACCAACATTTAAATTAAAATGGCATAATAATCCAATAAGTATGGGTTTGTAGCTCAGTGACATAGGACCCTAAATTTGAAATTGCAAAGCCTACAGGTCTTGATTTGAATCCACAAGCCAACAAAGGGAAAAGTTTTTGAAAAAAAAAAATTAAGGGGGGCATGTCCTTGGGCCTTAATTGGGTCCACCATTACCCGATACTTAGAGATATATCCGTAAAATATGAATATTTTTGATAAAAATATAATGAGATGGAAAATTTTGAAAAATTATAAAATGGTTATTAAAAATTGTTATAAAAATCAGAATTATCGAAAAAAAATAACAAATATCGAAGATTATCAAAGATTAATTTAAGAAATAAGTGTTGAAAGGGTCATTGGGAGTTTATTCATTTGGAATTTGTGTGTTGTAAATGTCTACTTTCAAGAAGTATTCAGCACGATATAACAACTTTAAACCAAATGAGATATAGCTTATTGCACTTAGGATTTTAAATGCTAGGATGTAATATTTTATAAACAAATGTTAATTGTCATGCTGTCATGTTCAATATATTTTATAGATAAAAGGGGAAAATGAATTTGAGTGCATATGAAACGATTTGAGATGTTATAAAGCGTATTAATTTAAATGCATGTTAATTAAAAATTAAGATTATCTTTGAGTTTGGAAATATTTGTAAAGAGATATAATGAAATTAAAAAATCAGATATTACCAGCAAAAATGATAATGTGTTAAAAAAAATTAAGATTATATTTGAGTATGGGAAATATTTTTGGGAAATATAATAAGAACTAAAAATTAAATATAAAATCAATTAAGTATTTCTTATGGAGGGTCATTCGAATCCCTTGTTCGTTTAGTTGTAAAAAAAAAATAATTAATTTTTATTCTTTAAATTGCATTAACATATATAAATATCTAAATAATTTAATTATAGCTTTTTATAATAAAATCAAATATATGTATGAAAAAAAAAACCGATGAAACAAGTGATACCGGCTTTCTCAAAGAATTAAAAGCGTCCTGCACCGGCGGTCTGTCATCATCTATAGCATATGTGAGTGTCTGTCTCCCCACGTATAGATCAGTGCTCCCTTTGAATGGTGACGTTAGGGTTTCTGCTACAGCGTTTCAATCTTGGAATGGAATTGTAAGTATGCTGCTAATCCTCTTCAATGTCTCCATTGCTTTTTTCAGGGTTTGATAAGCTTTTGATGAGCTTTTTTTTTTGGTTTGTTTATCGGGAAAAAATATCCGAAAGTTTTTTACAAGCCGGAAATAATTTTTAAATCGTACAGAGAGGATTTGTCTTCTAAATTTTAACATCAGTGGTCAGAAAACGGCTCTGTTTGTTGCGACGGTAAGTGTTTGATAGGGGAATTCCCAAAATGAAATTTGGAGCAGTGCATGTATTTTGAATCTTTTAATTAGTTATTCGTTTTCGACTACGATTATTCAATACGTTTCTTGGGTAGCATTGGTTCAAATGCGCGTATCTAGGGTTTGGGTAAGTTCAAATGTGGGTATCTAGGGTTCGGGGAAAGGCCTATTGGAATGGAGAATCCTTAGTTTACTTACGAAACAAAAGCAATTGTTTTCTTGCAGAAGAAACCGGCCATTTTTGTGTTATAACTCATCTGTTTGTATGGTTTTGTCTTGTGGCACTGTTTAGAGCGTAGCTTGGGAGTCACCATTTTTTTGGACAGACATTTTATTCGGAGTGTGCTTTAATTTTTCCTCTTTATTGTATTATGTTGATATTCAAAATTTCTTGATGGTGCCATTGGTCCTAATATTGCTACTGGAAAAAAAAAGATATTGGTTCGAATTTGATCTCTCTGATTTCTTCTGGTTCTTGATCTTAAATATTCTCAATTTTGTTTTTTTTTGTTTTTTGTTTTATTTGTTTTCATATTTCTTTTTCTTTTGCTGTTTCCAGGTTCTGGATTTTTGACACTGTCTATTAACTACTTGACTTAGAGAGAAGCTGCCATGTCTCATTTGGTAGAAGTGGGCAAAGTCGAAGACGACTGCGAGTTTAAATGGGGCAAGAAAAGAGGTGTTGGTGGAAAAAGGAAAGAGATCCAATTTTATGAGTCTTTTACTTATGATGGTGTTGACTATACCCTATATGATGCTGTTTATCTTTACAAGGAAGATGAACCTGAGCCTTATATTGGGAAACTTATTAAAATATGGGAACACCCGGATAAGGTAAAAAAGATAAAGGTTCTCTGGTTTTTCTATCCTCATGAGATTTCGAAGTGGCTTGGAGATGGCGAGACAGTTGATAAAGAAGTATTTTTGGCCTCTGGTGAAGGCGTTGGCCTAGCGAATGTTAATCCTTTGGTAATTGAATTTAGATACATTATTTTTTAGCTCTACTGTTTTTACTTTCATATGACTTTTTTGTCTTTCATATGCACACAACTTACAATTTTTTCTTATATGGCTATGATCTTTCCTAAGGAAAAAAAAAATTCAGTTGCCATCTGTGTGCTATCTCCTTACCAAAAGATTAGCTCCTTCTTGTGAAGGGATCAATCCTAGTTTTAGAATGTGTGCCTAATGCGTGCTTTGGCCTGAGGTGCAACCATTCCATAGTTATGATGCCTTCTTGCCAAATCATCCCTTTCTTTGGAGAGGCAGCAACCTATCCTTTTACTTTTATTTTTTAAATGTTTTTATTCCCAAAATTGTATTGTACACTAAAAGTGAATAGTTGATAAGCACCTAAAAAATTCTGTACAAAGTGAATATTTGAGACTGGCAATTAGGTGTCAACTTGCAATTTTACCCATAAAAAAATAGGTGTCAACTGATAAGCAAAAGGGAATTCATTAAGAGAGCTGACCAAAACAACCAAAAAGAGTATCTGAAGATAGATCTGACAGACACGGGCTATACAAAAGAAAAAAAGAAGCTAAAGCACCAATCCCCTCTTAAGACCTAGCCAGATTTTATTTTCTAAATGTAAGGAGAATCTGCGTATCTGGCATTAAGTCACCAGACCACAAGGAATATACAAAAAAATTAGCACATAGTGAGAACTGTTCATCTTCGAAAACCACTTTGTTTCTCCTTCCAAATTACTTAAAAATGAAAAACAACGAAAATTGTCCCTTGAAATCTTACGATCATCTTTCACTTAAAGAGATCTTTGTTACGCTAATTAGTTTTAAAATCAATAAAGGTTTCTTATGCAGTAATCAGAACATCTTAGGACCAGAAAGTCCTTGTTTTTAGAGGAGCAATGTATAGGAGTGTTTATATTCATATCTTTACAAGTGGCATCTAACCATAGTAAAAAAAGAGGAGAATCCTATTCTTTTTAGGTGGTCAAATCAAAACCTTGCTTATAAACTTACAAGTCTGCTTTGTGAACTAACTTGTTCCAAACCAATTCTTTTTGTGGAAAGGTTCAGCCTCTCCCTTCCAGCTTCCTTCTAAGTTGTTTACAGTATATGATCCATCTTTAGTGGCACCACTGGCACATCATATACCACAGTTAATTTTTCTTGCTAACTTCACAGATCAAGCTCTCAACATTTTCCATCTCCCAATCGTCATGACTTCTCTCAATTAATTCTCCGCGGGGAGTTCTCCCGGACCCTCATGCTTTTGCCTCTAGATCCATGCCGAACAATCTTCGAAACTCAGTTACAAAGGTTACACCAACATCTCCCAAAACGCCACTTTATTCCACCACATTTCTTAAACTGTTGTTCAACTTTATATTTAATACAGCTTCCATGAAAGCGTTCTTTCCGGAATTACTGTCTATGGTTTATCGTCTCAGCCATTGAATAACCTCTTTTAGTCCCATATTTCAAATTAACAATAAAAGTCTAAGAACTTCTTTTAAGCTATAAAACTCAACAAAATCCATTTGCAAAGCCTATTTAGTTTAAAGCCTGCGCATGAACTCTAGCATAGTGTGTCCAGTGACTGTGTCTAAATTCAGCATATAGTTCTCGCACCCAGACTTCCTCCCCAAAGAAAATCCTTTAAGTTTTCTCTGAGTCTCCTTCTTAACATTTTGGGATTCTCAAAATAAGGCGTAATTTTGAGTTATTTTAATATGTGCTCCAGACCCAGATTAATCAGCAGCTTGCAGTGACAGAAATTAACGTTGTTTTAATGTCCATATAAGTAATGGATCTAAGGTCTTGCAAATCTTTGGTTCCATATAGATTGGGATTGGAACGTTATAATGTATCTCACTGTATTACCTTGTGTTATTTGTTCTGTAGGTCTTTGCTCATAAAGGTTGTTTAGCAAATCTGTTATAGTAAGAATGTTTTCACTTCATAAGGTCGATAAAGGGTGTGTGCTGACATGCTAATATGACTAACAATAAAGTCACCTTTTTCATTTCTTTGGATTTTTGCACCTGTCCTTACCTACTTCCGATTTACATCTCAGTAACAGTCTTTTAGGGCCTCCAGCGGGCACATAGATTCTTATTAGCCTCATAAGACTTACACTTTCTTTGAAGATTACTTATTTGAGTATAGCATTGAATTAACTATATCATAGGTTAACAGAGATAAACATGAAACAGAAGCCGTAGGCGGAAGGTACGCTTGATCATTAAAACTATTCAATATCATATCTCTTCCTCCATGACATTGTTCCTGTGTTATTAGTTTGATCTGCCTTCCAAAAGCCCTATCTAAATCTGGTATAAAGTTGGTGAGATCTTGAAAGTTTAAGGGTTAAATTTGGGAAAAGAAGAAAAGTTATATTGTTTATATATGTGAGTCTGCAAGATTAAGAAGGGAAGAAGGAAAGAGGGAGGGATAAGGAAAAATAATAACTATATAGATGTAAGTCACTATCTTATCTTTTCACCCCAAAGTCAATCGAACTCTTGTTGATTCTTTTTATTTTTGTAGTCAATGTAAAGAGCCTTGAAAAAGGCGATAAAATAAGGTAACCTGAGGTATATAGAAAGGTATACAATACCCTCCATAGCATAAAACACTTTGCAAAAATATAGAAAGAAATACCGCTGTGGCGAAAAACGAAATGTTTAATTTTGCTAGTCAGTTCAACTTTTTTACCATTTTCCATTTCTGCGTAAATGACAATCTTGGTTGATTATTAATGTGTTTCGCCTTTCTATGAATCGAAAAATAACAATCATGGATTGACTTGACGATCGAAGATATTGCGAATAACGAGAAGACACAGGCGAGGCATTTTTATGGGTGAAACACTAGTTGGGCGACGGTGAAACTGGTCAGAAAACTTCTTGTTCTTTGTTTCGTTCTAGCGTTGGATCATCTTACATTTACCATCACTCTCTTTAAATGCATTCTTTCAAAAAGCATTTGCTGCCTCTACGCTTCCCAATAAGTGAAAGCTATATTAAAATAAGGGTTTCATTTCCTCCTCTCCCCTCTCCATTGATACATCCTAACCTTCACTACCTATGCCTCTTTAGCTTTGGCTAAAGTAAACAAAGATAGGAAGGACTTGGCCATACCATTTATCCTTTGAAAAGTTCACTATCTTCACCATTTATAATGAGAAAGAAGTCTTGGGTTCATCACCATTCTCATATGCACCTTTTCTCACATAGAGGCATAATCACACTTTTTATTTACCATATTTAAAAACTTAAATGCTTGATCCTCACAGGAGTCTCTTTTATTCATTGTAAAAATTAAAACAAGAGAGCATTGTTAAAGACAGAGCACTTTGAGTCTTAGCCTCTTTTCTTCTTATCGAATACCACGATCTCCCATCTTATTGGAGTGAGGCATTGCTCAAACTCCTGCCTCCATCTGGCTCATATTTTCCATAAACTTTTTGTTCCAGCCATGGCGCCATGGCTGTGGCATAAAGTGAATTGGAAGCTATGTTCTGGCGTGCCCAGACTATTAGTTACCATTCTCAAAAAATTAGGAGGAATTAGTTGCTGGGCATTTCATCATTATCAAATTCCGTCAGTTCTGGTTGAAGGAGACTATTAGTTCTTGAATATTGATTGCTCTTCATGGGTCTAAGATTGTGACAACTATTCCCATAATGATCCCTAGAATCATGACATTATCCACATAATGCCACAGGATGCTCAAAGCAGACTCTAAAATATGTCTTTTACAAAAAATATAGATTGTTTTATCTAGCCTCACCACATTTAGGATGAATTAATCTTTATTATGGAAATATTGTAATAGAAAGTGAGTGATCAAATCTTGATTTGCTGGCCATGATTGGCTAACTGGTGCGAGGCTTGACTCACTTCGTCTGAGAGATGAGATGAGGTCATGGGAGGAGTTGGGTTCAGAGACCCATTAGCGAAGAAAAATAAAGAATCTGAAAACATATTAGTTGAAGCCTTTAGATGGTACATATGACTGTGCGATTCCTCTCTAGTTTCTGAAGCAGAATTCTATAAGTTTAATGTGCTTTGCTCCATATCATTTTGGATTGGTTGAACATATTATGGTTGAGTTGTTATCGCCAAGTCCATAGGACCCTCTATCTTGATTCTCAAGTCATTTAAAAAATAATTTTCAACCACATCCCAACTAACACAAGCAGACAGGAGGTGTGGTAGTGCAGCTACAACTTTTGTTTTAGTATAAGTCACTAGATTTACTTGCCTCCTAGAAAAGTGCAATAGTCTGAAGTTGATCTTTGATCCGCCTCACGTTGCGCGGCACGCTGAAGTGGCGACTCTGCGGATGATCATTCCTTTTAGCAGATTCCTTTCCTTGAATTTTTTTTTTTTTGATTAAGTTCGCTCGTGAACTTCCTTCAGTAATGTCGAACTCTATTGATGAAGCTTGGGGATGTGACTTAGTGGATCATGCATAAATTGACTAATGACACTTACAAAATTGAGCTGTTTGGCTGAGATGAGCTGGTGAAATAAGTCACCACATGATTCTTAAATTTGTGTCTATCTATCAATCTTGGGTTCAGCTGTGCATCTGCAAAGTTTTGATTAGCGTCATAGGGTATGTAAGGTTTCAGTTTTACATAATACTCTTTTGTTCAACCTGAGAATTTACTAACAGATATAAATCCTATTTGGAAGGTTCACCTCAAATCCAGGAAATACCAAACTGTGAGTTCTTAATCATGAATTCTCAGTCAAGTTGTTTGAAAAGCTGGTTATTTAGCTATTCTTTATATTATTTATGGTTTTATATGATATCATCTACGAAAGACATGGTAGCTCTCAATTCCTGTTGACCGATTGTTTTTTATGAAGTTGTGATTATGGCTTTGGCATGTATTGCATGCCATGTACCCAGACACAGAGTCTCTGATCATGAGTTGTTTAAACCATGCAGTTATTTTAGTCTCCCCCAAACTTTGTTATCTATGTTGTCTCCAAAACCAGAGATATATGCATGTATATTTCTTCATCAAGTTACCATGAGTTTGTGTCATCTGTTGCGTGGCTGGTCTGGGTGCAGATTGTCAGCTAATAAAATTCTCACTGTGGTCATTTGGCCACTGAGCAAAAGTCCATGTAGTGTTCATGGTGTGCATGTACTCTTTAGCCATTGATTGCACTTTATATCTTTCAAGTGAACCATAGGCGTGTATTTACTGAAATCTTATTGAGAAGGAACAATGAGGTTGCTAGTAATGGCGGTTCAGATGTGACCATATCAAATGAAGCTATAAATGAAGGCTGAAATCTGGCTGGAACATGATGTAATGGAAGAGTGAAAGTCAGCAGCAAGGCTTTGGAAATAATAGCAGACAGTTTTGGGTTTTGAACCAGAAAACAGAGCAAAAACAAAGTACAAAGAAGGTTGTGGTATGCTGAATAGGACGTGAGATTGAAGGCCAAAAAGAATCAGAGGCAAAACATAAGGCTTTGATACCACATAAAAAGTGGAGGAATTGAATTTGTATTATGTCCTCAAATCCGAGTCAGTGGTATTTATATCAATCTCGTGCAATGAGAGTGAAACTAATGATCTCTAGAATCATGACAATAGATGCCACTGACGGTCCTCATTGAAAATGGAAACCATCCAAATGATTACTGGGATTTAACAGAATTCTTACACATTATGTTTGGGATGTCAAAGGCAAATATACAAAATATATACTTCCGTATACTTTTTTCCTATAAATATATATATATACACACATCCGTAAAAAATAAAAAACAGTTGTCATCCATCTTGACGGTCCTTCTTTGGAAATAATTTGTCTTTGCCACATATATTAGGATTTTTGAAGCGTATGTGACTCTATCTTGTCAACATGGTTTTTTATGGGTTTATAAAAGATTTTGTTATTAATTTTTTATGCTAGTAATTTAATAAATAGGTGTAATGATCGCTTCCCCTCGAAGCAAAGTAGAGTGGGAAGGCTGTCTAGGTCCATGAGAAGGTTTTCGGAGGTTATCGATGAATTGGAGCTTTTGACTTACCTTTGGCCAGGAGCAGAGTTTCACTTTGGAGTGGGGCTTGCAGAATCAAAGCTTAGCTAAAGCGGGTGGTTTCCTGGTTTATCTTTTTGACGGCTGGATAGCTGTGTAGCATGGTGGAGCAAGTGAAACTTCTAGGCTACCTCGATCAAGCTCTATCTTGCTTTCGATTACCAGGGGAGAAGGGAGTTGACCCATGCAGAAAACATAATATGTGGCTCAAAGCGAAGGACTTGTAGGACCTGCTGAAGGGGTGGTGGCAGGGAGTGTCCGAACAACGAGTTATATTCTTTCTAGGAAGATTGAGGAGGTAAAGCTGCTTCTTAAAAACTGGAATAGGGATTGTTTTGAAAGGCCGGAGGTCAACAAAAAGTTAGCTCTCTCTAAGGTGGAGTGCTGGGGCTAGTGTGGAAGAAAGAGGGGTTACGTACAGGAAATTGAGGAGCAAGATGGAAATTAAAGGATTCTTTGCGTAGTTGGTTCAATGCGGAAGAATTTAATTAGAGACAAAAATCGAGAGAGACTTGGTTAAAGAGGAGATAAAAACACAAAAATTCTTCACCTATTACAGAATGAGTTCTTATTTTTGAAAAATATATTGGTTGATCAAAGTGGCAAGAGTTTGGCTTTTTGATGAGTTTGAGCTAAGAGAAAGGATCCCAATGCTTTTCGAGTCATGGTGATGATGGCAGCAGAAGATGGCGGGTTTGGAGTTAGATAGATTTGCCCTTTATCACATTGAGCCTTGAAGATGTCACAAAACTTGGAGTTGATGTTCAAGGAGGAAGAAGTTTTTATTGCTTTGAACGAAATGGATGGTGATAAGGCCTAGGGGCTTGACGGTTTCACTATTGCTTGCTTGCAGGATTCCTGGCTGCTTGTCAAATAGGAAATCATGGAGATGTTCAAAGAATTCTTTGTGAAAGACACCTTCACTAGGAGTCTCAACACTACTTTTCTAGATCATGAGTCACAAAGAAAGGGAGGTTGAGGATAATGGTTCGGGCCCATAAACATTAGTGGCCTCTGTAAACTATGATAAGGTTTTTGTCTCCCACTCCCATAGGTTGCATTAAAGAAGGGAGAAAGGGGTGATCTTCAAGTTAGATATTGAAAAAGCTTTGGATGGCATAAACTGCCAGTTTCTTATCAAGGTCATGCACCGTATGGGTTTTTGCTTCAAATGGATGAGATGGATCTGGTGGTGTTTTTCCACATCTAAGTTTTCTATCCTGGTTAATTGGGGTTGGCTGGTTTTTTCCAAAGCTCGGGTTTGGCGGGGGGGACCAGCATGTCACCTCTTGTTTGCTGGGCATGGAGTTGTTGAGGATCTCGCTTAGGGGGTGTTTGAGCGGGGTGGGACTCGTTTGGGGTTTACATTTGCAGAGAGAGAGAGGGGTTGTTCTTAGCATCTCTTGTATTCTTTTCACAGATGACACAATTATCTTTTGTAAAGCGATAGAAGACCAACTTCTCCACCTTAGTAGGGTATGATTTTGGTTTGAAGCCTCTTTTGGTCTGAAAATCAGTTTGGATGCAGTGGGATGCTTGTTGAGTAGGAGCGTTTGGAAATATGGATCTTGGGATTCTTTGAGTTAGAGTTTGTTGTCATAGGCATCTCCATATTAGTATCGACTTACCACGGGGGCCTCTCATAAATCTATGACAGTTTGGGATGGTGTTGAGGAAAGATTGAGCAAGAAGCTTGCCATTTGGAAGAGAGTCAGTGAGGGGTGGGGGTGGAGTTGTCCATTTCGTGGTTTGGGACCATGTAGAAAATTTCCTGTAGCTGGAGTGATATGATAAAACCCATGGGTAAATGGGGAGGTGATTTGTTCTACAAAAGGAGCATCGCGTATCGCACAGAAATGCATTCTCTCACAGAGTAGCCCCTTAAACAGTGGTTTGGAGATTTTAAGTGGATTTGAAAGCATTTTGAAAATGTGGTTGCACTCTAGTTTGGGTGTGATTGATCTTGGCCCCAGTGGTTCTGAGGAATTTCGGGGTACGCACAGCGTGGAGCGCTGGAAGGAAATTCTAAAAGAATCTTTTTGGGTTAAGGAAAACTAAAAATTCAAGATTAGGAATGGTACTAGAGTTAGATCGCGGATGGGATTTGACTGAAAATCTTGAGCCCTCGACCCTTAGTCTTTCCTTCAATCTCTCTTTGAGGCGGTGGATTGTGGCTGGCGTGGCGGGTTTGGGGCCGCTCAAAGCTCATTAAGTGGCAGTGGTGGGAGCTCTAGCTGCAGGTGGGCCTTTGTGACTAGGAAGTAGGCTTCGTTGTGAATCTTCTTAATGTCTTGTAGAAGGAAGGGCCAGTAGGGGATCAGAGTCTGGCTGGGAAGGTGCGGTACGTGCTTTTAAAGTGTTGGCTCCCAGGGGTGCGTCTCATGGGTTTCCCTGTGGGGCGTTTTGAGGTGAAATAGGAGTGGCCTAACTATTTTTGTTGTTTTTTGTTTTTTGCATGGAAGTGATTGGGGAAGGTCTTGCTCTGGACAAGTTACAAAGAGAGTGTCATCTTTGGCAGTGTTACTTATTAGTTGTGTTGAGAATCAATCCACCGTATTTGCTTTAGTAGTTGGCGGTCGACCCCTTATTGGGGAGATCATCTTCTCTCTCGTAGGTGTCTATTGGGTCTTCCCCAGGATGGTAAAGGAAGCTTTACTTAGCTGGAAGGGTTCTTTCGTGGGGAAGAAAAGGAGAAAGATTTGAAATTTTGTTCCCCTTTTGTATTTTTTGGACTGTTTGGAAGGGGAGAAACTGTATAGCTTTTAGGAATGGGTCTTTAGTTGTACAAAGGTTAAAACATTATTTTGTATCTAATCTTTGGAGTTGGAATAGTTTGTAGATAGGCGAAGAGATCTTTTCACTTAGTGGGGTTTTACTTGGTGGTTGTTTATCAAACCTAAAGGGGTTAGTGAGGTTTTTGTTTGTATTGAAGCGACAGTATACTTTGCTCTTTACTCTGTTTATCTATAAAAAAAGGGGTGTAATAATCAATATTTTGAAAATTATTTTTTGGATTTTTTCCAATACTTTTTTTTTTGAATAGAGTTTTAATGTTGTTTCTTGTCATATTTAGTCAACTTCACTTTGTATTTTCCTTTTATCTAATAACTATAATCTTTTCTTTGTTCCGTCTCTTTACCTCAAACTATACATCATATCAACAACAAGACCAACCTTGCTTGATTAAAACCTACTATGAACTACTTAGAATTGAACTTTAAGTCTACTGTTTCTTAATGTTTCCATTTGCTGATATTTATCTATTCATTGATCGCTACCACTTTTCAAACCATGTAATTAGGAAGCATAATTGCTGGCAAGTGTAATGTTATTTGCATCTCGAAGGACAATCAAAATCCACAACCTTCAAATGAAGAACTTCAAATGGCTGATCATGTCTTTTATCGTACATTTGATGTAGGAAGTGATATTAGATACGATTAAATAGCAAATTACTTTGAGGTTAGTATTTTGCCATAACTTACTCCTAAGTTTGAAGCAGTTAGTTATGCCCTTGTGATATTTAATGGCCATGAATATTCTTCTATCTTTCATGTTTTTCAATTTGTTACAGCCAAGTTTCTATTTAATCGAAAGGCGTGTTCGAATTCGAGTGAGGTTCCAAAAATGGATTCGGATTGGAAAGAAGATGTTGGGAGAGTTGTTGCTATTGAACAGAGCCTTTAGCTGCAGGCAGAAACTCATTGCGGGAGTGAGCAAAGTTGTAAAGATTGATGGAAATTCTAATGATGCTTTGGGCAATGAAAATGTTGATGTGAAGGTTTCATTGGTTGAAAATAAATCTTCACTTAGAGAAAAGCATGCTTCCAAAGCAGATATAGTTTTGGATAACATGACTACTAGTAGCGTTAAACAGGAAAATGTTGTGGGTGATAAGACCAAATCGCAGGGAGATTTTGTTAAATATGATGATAAAATAGGTGATGTTCTTGTCAATTGAGGCGAGTTGGGAAGAAATTTAAAGTCATCTAGATTAGTTTGTTTGGATAAGTGGGATTCTTACGGAAAGCAAAGGTGTACCAGTTTGACTAGGTGCAGAAGAATGAGAATAATAGTAGTTACAAAAAAGTCAAAACATTGATACTAGTGAAGAAAACTTGATATCAATTGTTACTACAACTAAGAAAAAAAGAAAGTTAGATCATGTTAGGGATTCTCATTCACTAGAGAAGAAGCTTCCAGGCTGGGACGATGGGAAGATGACAAAACTTTCCAATGGGAATTTGGTTAAAGGATGCAGCTCGACAATCTCGGAGACATAGACCTTTAAAGCAGGGGCGACCAGTGGAGTTCTGCTTTCAGAGATTCAATCAACATAAGTTATTGTTAGTAATTTTCATAACCAATGTTTAGTTATTGTTAGTAATACTCATCACCGTTGTTTAGTTATTGTTAATAATACTCATCACCAATTTTTACTTATTGTTAGCTATACTTATCACCAATGTTTAGTTGTTAATATCATGGCTTGATTGCTTTGGGTTAAATCAATTGTTTGCTGGATTACCAACTTTGACATTGAACCATTATTTGTTTAAAAACATTGAAACTAATAGTTAATAGCTGAAGTTATGACCAATAAGCTATTATCATTGTTGCTCTACTCAATCGTTACTTTCTTTTGTGGTTTACAATAACTAGTTTAACAGAAAAACACCAGCTTTTATTTGAGATTTGATTATTCTGTTTTTGTATTAAAGTTTCGGATTTTCACGAGGTTAGTAGTATGAATTTCATCACATGCTTATTCCATAATTTAGTGAAATTAGGTGTGCAGCTTGGATGGGTTGACCTAATCTAATATGAGGCAATTGAGGTTCTAGTAAGTCCGTGTTGCTACTTGATTCAGCTTTGGTGGGAGATTTTAATTGGAGCTTAGTTTGCTGAGGTTAAGGGGATTGACTGGAGAAAGGATTTGGGAGAGAAGGTGGGGAAGTAATACCTCCATGTGGGGGTGGGAGTGTGAGCTCTCTAAGGGGAGAGGTCTGCAATTGTCAGGTGGGGCAATTGGGGTCACTTTTAAAAATGCACCAATCTTTTCGATCTGACAGTCAGGTTAGGCAAGAAGAGCGGTTTAAAATTAGGTCGGTTCTGATAGGCACGACCGTTACATTCCGATTGGAAGAGGTGGGTTGAGTGAGGTTTGTCGTGAAAGACCTGGTTGGTCGACCTCTCCTGAGCCTTATGTTGATGCCTCCCCGAGAGGTCAATTTGGACAAGCTATGATAGCAACAGTGATGGCGCTCGGGTTTAGGCCCGGTATACCAACGGGTGATGGACCAGTTGAGATTGCCCCCCCTCGATTGCTAGGAGCGACCAGGCCGGGATCATCAGCTGGAATTGAAGATATTTTCAGAGGTTCAGAAGTTAAAGGCGCTGGGGCCATGATGGTGTAGAAGGAAAGTGTCTCCTGTGCGAATGTCAGGCTTTTCTTCAATATCTGACCTTTCACGTTTGTCCGCGGTCGAGGTGCGAGGGTGGCGCTCTTTGCGCTCTTAGGGAACGAGTTTCTTCTATATCTTTTTCCATTTTTGGTCGGCCTCTCCTTTCGAAGGCTCTTTTGGCTTGTGGAGTTTTGTTAGGTCTGAAGAGGTGGATGGACAATTGCCTTTGAGGATAGCGTTGCGTGGAATGAGAGTGAGGGGAAAGGATTCGGGTGATTTCGTGGTGGCGAGTGTGGGGAGTTTAGGGAGATGATGGACTTGGGGAGATAGGAGTTCCCTCTTACGAGTGGAAAAATTGGTTATAAATCAAATGCGGATGATGATTGTTTGATCCAAGTTTGTGATTTCTTTTTTAACGTTTCTGGGTTTTGGGCAGTTTTTGATTATGTTGTGCAAAGTATTATGTTTGAAGTCAGTTAAAATTAAGGATTTTGTGACAGTTTCAAAGTTATGGTGAACAGAAGAAAATTGTTGGTGAGAATGAGATTCGAGGCAAAGATTTTGGATATGTTAGTGCGGGCTAGTGCATTCGAAGTCAAGTTAAGAAAAAGGGTTTGGCGGTTTCAAAGTGTGAGGCGAGAGATTAAGAGTTCAGTGTACCATCAATTACATTTAGGCTTTGGAAAGATGTTGTTGTAGATGGAGGGGGTTTTCTTTGAGAGTTGAAACACATCTTGGGATGTTGGGGCAGACCATTCCAAATAAGAGAAAAGTCATTAATGCCTTTATCATATCTTAGAGATTGGATGTGAATTGTGCGGGAGCAAAAGTTCCAGCTTATGTCATGGTGGTGGGGTCTAGGAACGGGGAAGATTGCCTTTTGTTGGAGTGATGAAATGTAAAGAAGCGTGGGGAGGGATGGATTTTCAATTGATCTTCATTGGTGTACGCTAGTCTAGTAGTGAACAATTGAAAGAAATGTTTGGGAAGAATTAGTTTATTATTCGCGAAACTTTATGGATTATTTGAAGTGATGCATGCAGGTCCTCATAAGCATTCTGGCAGTTTTGATTAATTATGTTTGACACAGACCTCTCTTTTGCAAGAGAGTGTGAGTGTTCACTTGGAGAGAGCCCGTAATGATCGTTCAATGTCTTGTCTAGAATGAGATTTTGTCTGGCGGATTGAGAGGTTGCACCAGTGGCGTATGATTGCATTCTAGACGAGTTTGGGATCACTTTGATTGGTTTGAGATAATCGTCATGTGAAATTAAGTTTCAGGAGGGTTTGAAAGGTGATTGTCAGGGATGCATTCAGACGAAATCTACGGACTAATCTTAGTATCAGTTGAAGCTGGCGAAGACCATTTGAAGATCTCGAATAAATGATTGTTGATTGGGACAATTCAGAAGGAGATAAGGCCTTGCCTGGGGATCAGATTTTGGGTTGCTGGAGAGAAAGTGAAGAGTTGTCTCTTGAGAGCTGGAGAAAAGAATTTGACTTTAAAGGAAGAATGCTAAAGCTGGTCTACAGTGGGGCTAAGGATTCAAGAAAGAGTGTGGTTGAAAGAGGGAACAGCCTTTCAGTTCTTCTATGGGAGTAATGGTCCACTGTCAGAAAGCATATTCAAAGATCAGAATAATGATTCCAGTTGGCTGGAACAGAGGCTGCGCATCCGAGAAGAAAGAACGGTTAAGCTTTCGCGTATTTACAACTAACACAGTTTGAAATTCACATTGTTCTTTGTCTTGAGCTTTTAATGGTGTGAAAGTTGAGGATCTTTGCTAAAAGCGAAACGAGCTTGTCTCGAGAAGATGTAGTCTTTATTCGCGATTTCAAGCTTAAATGAGAAGCCAAAACTATGGCATTTATCGATTCAACCTTTAGGATATGGTTGGACTTTATTTGCTGAAAGAGTTATCAGGGTTTTTGAACATTTTTATTTGGTATTACCCAAGAAGAGATTACGAAGACCCTTAAGGATCAGAATTATTCATAACTTGAACAAACGAGTCTCTAGTTTATAAAGATTATTTCATGGATGAAAAGGTATTCAGTAGGGTTTATTCTTCTGCTCTTAAATCAGCACATAGAGGAGACATCTAGATAGGTCTTCAATAATTAAGCTGAGGGCTTTATGTCTCATATTAGAAGGAAAGAAAGTGGTGCTTTGCAGCACAGAAATAAGTGACATTGCATTCATCATCATTACAGGATTTTGTGCTTAAATCTTAGTGAGGAAGTTCCCTCTTAGGTATGTGTTTGAATTGGATCCAGCTAATTGAAATCCAGTTCTTTTAACCTGCTTTGGGGTTGAAACAAGGGACTCCACCCTCAATCTTAGTGATGAGACTCAGACTTTGAGATTGTCTCATTGTAGAACAGAAAGACTTCTAGTTAACATGAATTAGGAAAGGGAAGATAGTTTTATTCTTAATTTTAATATGGAAGAATGATTATTCACATTTTTTACCATGGTTGATACAGTTGTTTGCAAACCAGACAGGTTCTGGATTGTTCCACATATTGATTATGATGCTGGTTAAACTATCTCTTAGGTCAGAGATTCAACTTGAAGCAGAAAGTGAGATCATGTTATTTGGAAGCGGGACAGACCATGGGAACTAAGTGAGCATGCTTAATCAAATTTTCAGGAAATTTTTTATTTGTGGCTAAAGTGAATTGAATCAAATCATGCACTTTATAAATAAGTATTTAACTAAAACAGGCCTTAGTTATTCTTATTTCCAGTTTTATATTTGGAAAATTGGGTTCATATAGTTAAGGTGATTGAATCCATTCTTTACTTTTCCATGAAATATTAAATTATTCATTATTGAACTATTAAGTTGTTTCATTACTTAGACACCTCTTGAACGGATCCCAACAACTTCATTAGTTGATACATAGTTAATATTCGGAGGATTGACCATTTGAATGGATCAATAAGTTAAAGGTTCTCCTCCTTATATTTAAGATATAAGGGATTAACTGGCTAGTTGATTTGGTTTAGTTTGGTTCCTCCATCCATATTCTTTGACTGACTATGTCTTGCTGGGATTTAGATTCTATTCCTCATCCCTTCATTGGAGGATCATTTTTTATACCATGCCTAATACCTATTCATAATTTTGCATAGTTCATCATTTCTGTTTATATTAGAAAATAATTATTTGCAGTTTAAAAATAACATCTCCCGGTAAACATAATGCCTTAACAATCTATCAATTCAATGAGTTTTGTTAGCAAGAACACTAAATACCCAATTCATATTAATAAAATCTATTCACTAAACTAAAATTAAAAAACATATTTTTTAAGTGGCAAACTAATGTGATTCAGTTTAAATCTATTCAGCCAATATATTATATTATATATTATATATATTAATGGTGTTGATTGAGATAATTTGGGATATATAGATTTATTCCACATCTCGATTAATCCCAGACACTTAATTCAGGTCATGTTTCCTCCATTACCTCCTCAAATCGGGTTCAAATTGTAGTTCTTCTTTGGGTTGAGGAAAGGACTGCTTTAAAACATCCTGACCTCTGTTAGGAAATATCACATTTGTAGTCATTTGGACTCATTGAGGAAAGATTTGCAGAATAAAGTTCAGCCTCTTTGTTAATCACACTATCAGGTGGAAGATTACCCTCATTTAGACACCCTCTCTGGCCTTATATCTTTTATGTCTTCCTCTGTACATAGGTTTGGTGTGCCAGATTGGAAAGGATCCAGAACTTTCTTTGAAGTGAGGTGACTCAAAGCAAAAACCCTCATTTGTCTAATCGATTCTGTTTACTCTTGAGAAAAAGAAACTGATGTTAGAAATCCCAATAAACATCAGTTCATTGTTATAGTGGATCTGGCTGGCGCCAATGAAGTTCTTGGAAGTATAATATTACAGGAAATTCTTTTTGTGATGATTCAGGGCCTTGTGCATATAAGGTTGGAGGGCTGCTAAATTCAGGTTAATGAAGAAATTAAAGAAAAAAGATTAGGGACTTTTCCTAATAAATTAATTTTATTGGGACTAATTTAGAAAAGTTAAGTTTTGGAAGACATTTGGTGTGGGGAGAAACTGAGCACTTGCTTTTATTCTTTGTTGATTTGTATTCATAAAGACCCAGCTGATAAAATCTTTGGGGATAAAACAAGTGGAAGTTTCTTGGTGCTCCAAAATTAGAAGGTTTGCCCAGTCAAGAAAGATTAAACCATTTTAGAAAGGGGCTGAGGTCAAGGGTTTCTTTGTGAAGTTCATGTATAGAGTACTAGACCAGTCTCCTATGGCTCTCTTCATTTACTGTTCAATTGCAACCTAATACACTGCATTGGGTTTTGGCAATGACTTTGAGGGTGAATTGTTGGGCTTTGGACCAACAAACTGAGGAAGGCTTTTAGCTTAATTCAGTTGTTTCCCTTTTGAAAGAAGGAGGAAGGCAGGTTCAGACATCTCTTAAGTGAAACTACTTCAGAGCTTGGATCTTTGAGGCTCTTTTAGCCTGTCATTTGGCTGAAACTTATTCCATTAAGCCAGGACTACTCCTCCCAGCCAAAGGTGCTTTCATACCGCGTTCAGCAGCTATTCTGTCTGGATATTGATTTGCTGAAAAATGGATGATCTGTTTAACCAATGAGGTTTTCTGGCTTGCAAATTAAGTGACCGCTATGGTATTGTTGGTAGTCTTGAGCACAAATCATGAGAACGGACCAAAAACTATTTTGCTAGATTTTTTGACTGGTTGGGATGTAGATGAGGTTGTTAAGGTGTGATTGAGGTTGAATCGAGTTGTTCTTTCTTGTTTCTTTGTTACTTTCACCTTTTAGTATCACTTGCTCCTTAATTATATCCCTTATACTTTTTCAGTTGTGGACATTAGTTTTCTTATTCTTAAAAATATAACATAGGTTTTATAAGCTCAAAAAAAAAAGTTCTTGATTTTTTATAATATTCTATGTATAAATCTATTTCTTTATTTATTTTAAAAGTTTCAAGAAAGTGTTCAAAGTATAGTACATTATATATTCTTTTTGTTTTTCAAAAATTCATTTATTTTACTTTTTGTTTATATTACATGAGGTATTTCAAGTTTTGTTCCCATTCTTATTCAAGAGGCTTTCTTTAAAAAAAAAAAAAAATGTGGATGGTTTGAATTGTTTGGTAAGGCGAGCTCAGTTCTTTGGTTTGAGAAAAGCTGGGATTGGGTACTAAGTATAAAGTTAAGGATCAGTTAGTTCATGTTGCCACTAGTATATAACTATGCTGAGTTTACTTTTGTAATCAAGAAGGTCTTTATAAGGAATTGATAAATATTAGTTTGTGTTGTATAGGTTAATATTTCTTACTATCAACCAAAGTGTTTTGCTAAATGGTGGTTGAACAGCTGTGGGCTAAAATGGAAGTAATTTGTTTCACGATGAACTTAGAAATTGTTCAGCGCTTGTTTTTTGTAATGTGGATATAGCTTTTGGAGCCAATCTTAAAATGAACAATAGCATTAGTATTCAGTTGTTTGTTTTAACGTTGGGTAGTGAGTAAAGGATAGCAGGCGGATTATTTAGGTTCCATACTCTGCACCTAATGGGACAAATTTGGTTAAATTGTGATCAGTTTTCATGAGTTTGGTTTGTTTTGATGGAGGGATGGGTTCGAGGGCGGGTTAAGTGTGAGCACTTTCCTTAACCGTCTGATTATATTTAAAAATATTTTATTATTATTTTATTTTATACTTTACACAATATCAATTATAATAATTTGAATGTTTTTTATTGGTATTTTAAAAATGTAATATTTTATTTTATGAAATATATTAATTTTAATATAATAAAAATAAAAAATAAAAAGCAAATCGAATGTGAATGGAGTGGGTTTGAGAATTTTAATGTCAGATCTTGATTGAACTGCAAAATAGGAGATAGATCAACAGGAATTGAAAAAATGAAGTAACTAAAGATTGGGATGGAAGGCATTCCGAAAGTTCAACCCTCTCGTTTAATAAATCAACATTACAAATGAGTGTTGCTAAATTATTCTCTTGTTTGGAAGAATGAAGTTTCTTTTATGAAAATAAACTTTGCGGATAAGAAAAACAAAATATTTCACTTTTTCATATTAATTTTTTTTAATTGGTAATAAAGTTAATAAATTTTTAAAACATAAAATATTGCATCTTTGAAGGCTTATTAGTTTAGCGTTGATGAAAAAGCTCGCTCAACCCCTAATGCATATCAATCTATAATTTTGCAAATATAAAATAATTACATCTTGTTGCCTCTGAATTTACATATGTTCTCTTTGGATGATCTTGATTCCTTGCATTTTTATTCCGGCTTTGCTCCACGGGAAAGTAGATGGTTCAAGGGACTTGTAAATTATGATGTATTCTGTGCACATCTTTACTACTTTTTTATTAAGTTGAACTTAATAACTAATTCGTCTTTATTTTTGTATTAGTTTATATTATACTTTTAATGGTTGGCGTTCTTCTTGGTTTACTAATATCAGCAGTAGAGAAGTGAACCATGGCTTTGTCTTTTTATTTGAAAAAATACATAGATGATCCGCTGACGAGCCTATACTCAAAGAAGTCGTAAAGATATATTTCACTTAAAATAGACTTTGGGAAAATAGCACTTAAAAAAATTTATATGGTTCAGGAGCAAGATCTTTTATTTCTTTCCTTCCTGGTTCTCTCTCTCATATATATATAACTTTGAGAGAGAGGAAAGAACACTTCTCAGTCTTAGTTTGTTCTGAGATTCTGCGAGCTGTGACAGTTTCCTTAATCATTGAAGGGACTCTTGACTGACAGTTCAGATAACCCAGTGTCCTTATAACCTTGACACTGTTTGGCTGGCAGTATAGTCAGTTGGGTTATAACTGCACTTACAAAAAGAGACATCTATTCTCCATTCTTTTGATGTGTTGAGTCTCAACCTTTTCTAACAAGTGACAGAACACTAAAGAAAAAGAAAATGCTTTGGAAAGGTTTGGCTGTTTCAGACAATATTCTCTATTTAAAGAGAGTGCGACTAAAGCTGATAAAGATTTGATGGAGAAAACACCATTCGAGGCCTTTCAAACCAACTTATTCATCTCTTTTCTTGTGGACCTCTCTTGCACAACTTTAGGTTAAAGCCTTTTTGCCTTAACTCAACTCAGCTCTATAAAATTATGGAGACTAGGAAAGATTGAGTGTTTAGGGAATAATGTAGGGGTTTCAGATTCAAGAGAAAGTTAGTTTACCATTAGGGGCTGTTTCGAGACAAAAATGTTCCAGTGATTCGATAACCTACATGCACAACATACCTTTAAAACCGAGCTAACCCTCTAGCTAGCCAGGAGGCCGAAGCCCCCGTGTAGGAGCGAAGAAGGAGAAACCCAAGGGCTAAAGTGAAAGGTCGGAAATTGGGAGTTCTAAGTAGTGAAAATCCTCTGGTTGTTTCAAAAATGGAAAGGATTTTATTTTTTGGTGGGGACTTCTAAATCTCGAGACCTCCCTTTTGTGTTGATAAACCTCAGTGTGGGTTTTTGGTTCTGATTATTTCTAGTACCGTTCAGGATTAGGGTGTTGTGAGAGGAATGAGAGGAACCTTGCCTCTCAGCAGATGTGGAAGCTGGATGGATAGAAGAGCTAGGAGTAACTCTAGCCTATAAGCAAGCCCCTTACAGAGTCGCTCGGCACCTTGCAGGACCATGAGCGTCTCTTGCCGTTTTGGGTTGGAGGCGAAGCCATGATTTTCATAACTGACCAGCTTCCGAAACTCCTCTCGTGGCAGTTGTCATCCATGTTTTTCGAACCTTTTGTTGGGCTTTCAGCAAGGAACACTGCGTAGGTCGATCGGCAGCAGCATCCGTTCGATGGTGATTGTTCCAGCTGAAGAAACTAATGTGTGCCGGGGGTTGTTGTTGGGCTGGAGTTATGATATTGAGATATCGAGGTACAACCAGCTGGCTGGATCGATGTGGGTTATGATGACGCCAAACTCAGCCGAAATCCGCGTTTGGGCCATTGGCGATGTTTGTTGGAGGAAAAGCAACGAAGATAAGCTTTTCAAGCAATGATTGCAGTTTCTTTGCCCCATGGTTTAAGGATGGCTGGCGGTTGCCACGTTGGAATTGCCTCCATTGCAGTCGAAATATCTCTAGCACAAAAATTACTAGAAAAAGTTTGGAGTCACGAGTCTGAAATGAATTGGGTTCAGCACACCAACAGATCTCATATACTCTTCTTCATGAAATGATTCAAACCCTTTGTTTTTGAAATTCTCAGTAGAGAGTTGTCCTCAGCCCGAGGGAGAAGTGAACTCATCACCTCAAGCAGTTAAAATGATAGTGAGAAGAATGCCCCCTGGCTTTGGAGGCTGGACCTCAGTAAGGTCATAGGTGAGCAAATCCTAATACTTGAAGAGGAAGAGGATCGGTTGTAAAAACACAGCAAGGTTGTGTTGAGCCCCTTGTTTGGCCCAGCATATGTCGGACTAAATACAGGTTGCAGTAATATCGGAATGCATGCCCACCCAATATAGTTACGACGGAAATCCTTTAGTGCGATCTTTGTTTGAATTAGCCCTGATTAAGGAAGGGAGTGAAGCTTCAGCAAGAATCATGGGCACAAAGGAAGAAGAATGGTGTATCACCAACCTTCCCTTGTAGAATAATAGGTCGTCCTTCAACTGAAAACCAACATGAGAAGTTGTACCCTGAGCTAAATCCGTCACAAGGCGAGTTAAAAAAACATGTGGTTTGAGAACAGGCCCTTGGCTTGTCCCGATCACCATTGAGGAATTAACAAGAGGCGCACTACACTCAATTTGGTCGGCGGAGAGAGCATTGTGGCAGCGGTTCAACTAGCCCCGACCTTATAATGGATTTGCAAAGTCATGTGGCAGCTTTGCAGGCCCCGCTTTTTTGGTATTCACAGGCCCGATCTCACCAGTTTGAACCAAACCAGGCTTTTGAGCCACTTTTTGGTACGTGCGGACAAAATTTTCTCCCGAAGGTAAATGGTCCTCCATTTGGCTCTGACCCTGGCTGCGTTAACTATCTTGGCGACTTCCGTATGCTAGTCACAGGACTTGACTATGAAAGGCCACTAGTTTGTCGTCTTGCATTAACACAACTCCCAATGCGAATCTTGAGGCGTTGGCTTCCATGACAAACGGTTTAGAGAGAAATGCGGCATGGCTGACAGGTGCACAGTCATAAGCGATCTTTAAGCGGATTTGGAGATGGCTGATTGCATTATCACTCATTCCAAAGGTAACACCCTTTTGAGATTGCTTAGTGAGGGGCGCATGTCACTTCATGCACCACCCAGGCTTTACTTCATGGCGCCTTTGTGAGACCCAGAAAACCCCTCAAATCTATAAGGGTCCTAGGTTGAGGCCAATCTAATAGCCTGCATCTTAGAGGGATCCACTGCCACTCCCTTAGCTGACACGATGTGCCCCAAATAGGTCAATTGGGACTTCCCAAAATCACATTTCTTTTGGTTGACGTACAACTTATGCTGGTGCAGCAGGCGGAAAATTGTCTTGAGGTGAGTAACATGTGCTGACATGTTTGAGCTATAAATAAGAATGTCATAAAAAAAAATGAGAACAACTTTGCGTAGAAGTGGTCGGAATACCTCCATCAAGGACTGAAAAGTGGATGGGGCATTGGAGAGCCCAAAAAGCACGACCAAAAATTCATAATGCCCATCGTGGGTGCGGAATGCGGTCTTAGGCTCATCACCGACCTTGATTCTAATTTGGTGGTATCCTGACTTAAGGTTCAGCTTGGAAAATACTATTGCTCCATGTAGTTCATCCAAAAGCTCTTTGATGGTCAAAATTGGGAAGTGATTTGGAATAGTTTCTTTGTTGAGGGCTCGATAGTCGACGTAGAAATGCTAACTTTCGTCTCTCTTCTTAACTAACAACACCGGGCTGGAATACGGACTAGTACTAGGTTGAATAATCGGTATAGCATCTCTTTATCAACACTTTCCACCTCATCCTTAAAAATTGAGGATAGCGATAAAGTGAGAACATTCATTGGTTACGAGCCCCTCCCTCCACCGATAATTGCATGTTCATGACCCTAATGGGAGGCAAACCCGGTCGGTGATTAAAGTATTGGAATTTGTCTAACACCTCCCAAATTCCTTTAAGTCTCTTCTTGAGCAGGCTTTGTAACTTAGATCCGACCACAACAACCTCTACTGGCTTAATTCCGCATTATACTATTTTCATGTCGATAGTCCATATCATGGCCTTGAGGGACACGAGTCTTACCTAGAGTTGGATCCCCCTTATCAAAACAATCCGGTTTCTAGCGAAACTTCATCAATTCTAACATCTTCCAATTTATGTATATTGCCCTCGATGGTTTCAGCCACTTGGATTACGGTATCACGTCGGTGCTCCCTAACTGAAGAGGGATAAATCTTCAATAATTTCTACCCCTTGCAGATGTAGTCGCACACCACGACAAATTCTGGCTATGGGGATGTTGTCCCCATTTCCCAATTGAACCCCATAACCTACAGTGGTCATGACTAGGATCTTCATCTTCTTAGTCAGTTTGACGGAGATAAAATTATGGGTCGCACCTGGGTCGATCAGCACCACTACAGGTTGTTCCCTAACACACGCTCTGGCTCGAAGTGTTTTTGGGTTTGTGAGCCCTTCCATCGAGTTCAATGAAATCTCAGCCAAAGGGATGGCTTCGGACAGAGTCACTTCATCTTCGATTTCTTCCTCAGCCATTTCTTCCTCTTGTACTACCATCACACTAAGCTCCTTACGCTTACAGGCGGTTCATTCTCGTCATAGCGGTGTGACCCTTTCACGGCGTTGCTGCAACCGGCATCGGTAAGCCTTGACTCGTTTTTCACCCAAATCGAAGTCTCTAGGTGACACAAGGTAGATGTTATGGAGACCTTCTTCAATGGCGGCATTTCACTGCTTTCAGATCGGTTGCCCCTAAGGTGTCTCGATGCCCTAGCCTTAAGAGAAGATGGGCTGAGTTTATCTTCTATCAATTGGGCCAAATCCATTGCTTAGCCCAGCCTAACAGGCCTAAGTAGCCTCAACTCTCTCCTAATCTCGGTCTTTAGCCCACTAACAAACTTGCTAACGAAGCAAACCTCTGAAACTTCATCTAATAGTGTAGGCAGTATGAGCGCCGTCGATGCTCGTGGCGGTGTTTTTCTTGCCTCAATTCCATCCATTGTTAAGTATGACTTCCCTCCTGGTCGCTTAGGTGCTTCAATAAAGCCCGCCTTTCGGTCAGATAATTGCCCACTATCATGTTTGCACCCATTGGTACCAAAGAAGAGCATCTCCTTCAAAGGCGATGATCGCTGCTTCTATTCGCTCGGCGTTAGAGTACTTATGGATGTCGAAAAATCGTTCTGCCCTCAACAACCATCCATTGGGATTTTCTTTGGCGAATATTGGCATCTCCAGTCTTACATGTTGTGGTTAGGCGTGAAGCGTATTGGCAAAGCTGGATGCAATGAGAAGTGAAGGTTGAGACATTGGGCCCAGTTCTTGTTAGTTGGGTATTTACTTAATTGGAATCTTGCTTCGATCTAGACATCTCCTGTTGATTTTTCAAAATCTGTTGCAAATATTCATTTCTCCTTTTAATTCCCCAAGTTCCCCATGTGGCATGTCGACAACTTCTTCCATGGAGTCCATTCGTGACCCCAGTTTCTGTGTTCTTTGTCTTCGTCACTGCTCTGATATGAACTAGAGGAAGAATTGAGTGTTTCTAGGAATAATATGAGGTTTTAATTCAAGAAAGGTGTTTCTATCATTCAAATTTCTAGACTCTCAAGAAAAAATGATTCTGACAATTCGATAACCCAATATCCACATATTGCTTTGCACAAACAAACTATCTCCTCACAACTAACCAAGAGAAAGCAAAATCCCAAGCAACGAGAGCGAAGAAGGGAGCGCAAAACAAGTGACACCAAATTGGGTGTGCTGCTCACGTGGTTCTGCGCTTGGAATAGGTGAAACGGATTTGTGGCTTAACAATCTCAATCATCGAATTATCTAGAGAAGCATCGATCTTAATTGCCCCCCTCCTTAGTTGTCTGTAAACATGTCACCCAAACCACTTTAATATTACTAGAGAAAAAGGGAAAAGACACACAAGGCTTATTCTGCTGCAGACTATACTTTAAAGTGAAATCTTCTTCTATTATCTCCTTGAAGGATGTTCTATTGTTGAAAAGTCTTTCTCTCTCTCTCTCTCTCTCTCTCTCTCTCTATATATATATATATATATATATATATGAAGGAGCATGGAGGATGCAAGCAGGCTTTACTCAAATAGTGAGGGTTGAGGCATGGATGAGAGGTTCCAAAGTTTGACTTTCATCATAAGGGGTTCCCTTTAGTAGAATGTTTTGTGGAAGGTAGGAATGCTTATTGTTTTGTATCGTAAGTCTTCTGTTGAGTTGTCAACTTTAAAGTTTCTGCTGCATGTCATATTGGAAATTTAATTTATTGCCCTTGATTCTCTGTTTATTTTACTTGACAAAAATCTGAGGAACTAAATGGAGAGAAACCTTAAATATTAGAATCTAGGAAGGATATGTATCTCATTAATAAAAAATTTATAACATTATGTGGTGTTCTACTACGTGCAGTGGCCTGGCTGTTCCTAGAGATCTTGATCTTTTCTTTTCTTTTCCACTCTTTTTGACAGCCAAGAGTATTAGCGTTGCATAAAGAAAGGAATGACAACACAACCACCATAAAGACCTAAGTATCTCCCATTGAGGCTAGCAAAAAAATCCAACAATGTGTAGTTCTCCATTCCCATGAAGCACATCCTCATTGAAAATCCTTATCTTAAGCTCTCTTCAAATTCACCAAGATAAACATTAGTATAAAGCCCGCAAAAGCTGTTGCCAAGTATTCCTTTGCCTCTTATGCAAACCCTAATCTTCCATCTCATAAAACTTTCATTGAATCTAGAAACATCCGCTTTTGCCTAAAGGTTTTTAAAAAAAATCCCTCAACCTTTGTTCTACGACAATGAATTAGAATATGATTTGTTGATTCTTCACTATCTTTATCAAGATAACATCTATTTACAACCAGTCATTCTCTCCTCATAATAAATCTATAGTTAAGTCTTTCCCCTTAGTTCCAGCAAAAGAAAGTTCTTTTGATCTCAGCTTACTGGTGTAATAAGACTTCATTTGGACACTTCTCTTTATCATCAGCATATAAGGATTTTAACGTTCTTTCAGATATTTTACGATACTGAGATATTATTGAGTTGCAAAACCATGTTCCCGTATTTCTTGTAATAGCTATTGAAAGTCCTTGATTACATTTATAATATAGTCTCATTTGATGACTTCATATCATAATTCTTTGTAGCAGGAAGAAAGAATGCACACTGCCAATGAGCAAAGGAACACTTGTCCTACTACCAAAATTTGGATCAGGATACCTCAGCAGAAGTAGAGTGCAATGTCTGCATTTTGGAGACCCTTTTCCTTTATATATATTTTTCTTTAGCAAGCTTAAATTCTATTTATGGCAAATAAACACATGGATTGCTTAATATTTGCTTTTCATTTTTTGTTTCTACTCTTTCAGTGTAGTTTGTCATCTTGTTTGTATTTCTTTGAGAATATTTTTCAAAAATCTAAAAAATCTGGTGTATTATGTTTCAGGATATAGTCTGGCACGGCTTTAAGGAATCTTGCACAGCAAGGATGATACAACGCACAGCAATTTCGAGCCCACATTCTGGTATGAGGACAAAAAAGGAGGAAGAATTGGTGCTTTCAGTAACTTTATTAATCTATTCAACATGTTCTGCATTTTGCAATGAAGACAAGAAAGAAGAGGGAATAACTCAAGACAGAAGTTATTCTTCTCTTACACCAAATCAACTGGGACATGGCACACCTTAACTGATCTTTTGGTGCCCCAGGTCAAGCTTTTGTTATTTTCAAAACAAGAGAGGCAGCAGTGTCGGCTGTTAGGAAACTAGAAGAAGGATGCTTACTGCTACCTAATGGGAGGTATGTATATGTTTCTGTTCAATTGGCTGTCAATGTATCTATTTACATGTATATACATATATGCATCATCATTGAAGCTGGTGTAGTCAAACCGAATCAAGCTGGCTTCTAATTCAATCTATACAAAATTAAGATAGGAAATGTTTTTATTGGAGATTGTAGTCTAATATTAAATTGACCTTTAATTGAAGCTGGATGAAATGTGATTATTTGTAGCCAAGTCAGATGTTTTGGATTAAAGGATTTTTGTTGATTTTCCAGAACATGAGTAAAGCTTTTAGGAACATTGCTAAATTAACTTAGCATCGATCTATAGTTTACCAGAAGTCCTGAGTTTGTCTCTTTTACTAAGTTTTCACCGTCTATATATCTATAAACGTAATTGTTGTCTCATCTCTCTACATGTCTCTCCATGTGTGTGGGGGATTGGGCTTGCATGGAAGGGTATGTGTTAGCCTGGTATACATATTGTCATCCCATATCTTGAAAACTTTAGGTTATATGAAAATTGGTAGCTTAATAAATTGAGTTTTACCATGTAAATAAATTTAAGTATATAAGAGCACCAAAAATTAGTAACCTAAGGGGCTTGTTTGGTTCCTGTTTGAAAACTGTCCTTGAGAACAGTTTTGGAAACACAGATTACTACGCTTTGGTGTTCTTTGAAAACTATTATTGTTATATGAATTTAGTGTTTTTATTTATTTGTGTTTTTAGAATAAAAAAGAGAACTAAGCGATGGGTCTCACTGTTTTGCCAGGCTTTTCAAAACAAAAATGGATTTTTCAAATACCAACAACCAAACATGCCTCTGTTAGCTCCTAATTGGATTTCATTGCAAGCAGATATTGAGTGTCATTGACACTTGATCTATATGGTATCTGACCCGCAAAATTAGACCTAAAGAGGATTAAGCTCTTCCTTTGTTGGCTTCACATTTTCAAAGAGGCCTTGTATTTCTTTCTCATATCATAGTTTAAAAGTCATGAGTGCAAAAGTCTTTTGCCACTTAGGCACAACATAAGGCCTTGCACCTAGAATTGAGGAGAATTGTGACCTTGGATGCACATTTATTTTATAAGATATGATCAAATCTAGTGGATTATTAAACTTTCAGATTTGTAACATTTGAAAGAAACATTTAATAAAAGAAGTTAAAGTATGTGAATTTCAATATACAATTAGAAATTTCAAGAACAAAAGTGTTTAAAGAAATTTAAGTTATAAGGCATGCTTTTCAATAAGTCACTTGTCTTGGAAAGTAAGGTACCCTAACTAGGGAGGAGTTCTGCATTGAGTAGCGCGGCGCTTTTAAAAATGTGCCTCAAATAGTCCAAAATGAGATCAAAGAACAAACTTCAAATCTTTCTTTCGTTCCTTCCCCATGAGTGCATGCAGACTTAAGAGAATCATAACCATGCATCATGTAAACTATTCCAAATGAGGAGAACATCAGCTGCCATGTGATCTTCGTTTTTGAACATTTCAACTCATTCTTGTTCATGTCTTACTTATCACGTCCCTTGTCTTCATCTTCCTTACATGTTCATTATAATTAGTTCTATATTTTTCTATCCCTTATTATCATTGATCTTCCCTTCTCTAGAAATCTATGTTTATGATTTAATGGCCTCCCTACTTTGTTATATATTCACTTTATTTGTCAACTAGCTCTGGGGCATTTATCCATTACCTTTGTTTCCTTACTTCCACAGCAGACTTCTGATAAATAGAATCTAGTTTTCCTTTGGCTTACAGACTCCAAGTGGGTATCTTTGCTTTAGCTAACTGTCCATATGTTGCATTGATATGAAAATGGTTGAAGCCTTCTAGTAGAATGCACAATGTGCATGCTCGGTCATAAATTTTTGACTAATATATTCGTCTAATGATTTAAATCTGGTTTAATGTTATTCTCAAATTGTCCACGTGATGATCATATATTCTTGTGATCTTTAACAATATATTTGGGATAATGGCTCTCCTAATCTTTCTGTATTGGAAGTTACTTGTTGAAGCATAGGACCTTTTCAGCTTGAGTGTCATGAAATTGCCTTAGACAAAGGATGTCTGCTTGATTGATCCTTTTATTTGCAGGCCTCTTGTTGGCAGCTTTTGGACTCCTTGCTTCCCAGGGAAGCAGTCGACATTTGTTGGTCATCTCTCTATTGATAAGGCTAAACTCCTAATGCAACGGGAGATGGTATAATTTATTATGCTCCCTCTCTCTCTCACACACACACAGAGACCGATGTTTGATTTTATCATTATCTTATGACTTGCCTATTCTACATAATGATCTCTTGGTATTTCTTTTTTCCCAGAAACAAGCGTATTCACTTCCACACTGTTCATGCCGAACACAATTGAATATGAGATGGCCATGGAGTGGTGCTTACAACAAGAAGATCAGATAGCTGTTGGAGAAAGTTGTATAAAGTCTTAAAAAAATTCCAGGATTGCTCTATTTATTGGTATTTAAAATTTTTCATTAAAAACACCATTCTCATTTCCTTAGCTGTTGTTGATCTGGGTATTTGGATTTATTTCAGAGACAATGGGATGAGCAAAGAAAGCACAAAGCTAGTCTGAAATTCAAATAAGCGCCAACTTTGAGCATGGTGCTTGCTTGTATTGTGAGTACTTCTTCATGACAAGATAACTGCTATCTGCGTTTCGTGAACTCTGTTGAAACACAGTCTGATTTATGTTGAAACTTTTGACTCGCACTTCTGATGTAAATACAGTTTGTCTCCACCAATGCCCTCACCAGAAGAAGGTCTTGCACACATGGCAGTCACCTGAAGTTAAATAGGGGCCTCCCAATGTAATTTGCATGCATTGGTAGATCTGCCTTCCATTTCCAGATTCACTTGTCTTTTTTCTTTTTTTTTTTGTAGAATTTCACTTTCTGAAAACAAATGGGGTTGTTTTGTAGCATATAGAATTTGTTTATACTTCATGTTTTAGACAGTTTTGGGCCTGTTTGGTTCATGTTTTTTTAAAAACTGTTCTTGAACACAAGAACACTGTTTGGTGTGGTGTTCTTCTGACAGTTTTGTTATCGAATTTAGTGTTATCTGCGTTCTTCATGTTTTTTAGAATAAAAAAGGTGGGGTGGGGTTTGGTTTTGGTTTCTGAAAAGGGTTGTTGTAAGAAAACATAAAATATTTCTGGATATTAAGATGAGAGGAACACCTTCACATTTAGAAACAATTAAACAATGTTAATATTCATTGTTTAGTCTTGTCTAAATATACAAAAAATTTCCAAAAACAAAACTAGTTTCATTTCAGACATAATTATTTTTCATATTACAGGGTGGGCTGTGGAACGCACGAAATATAGAGAGCAAGAGGCACATACATTTGTGGGAGTAAAGGAGTTTTGGATTGAAGGCACACATGTATTCCTGATGTTTCCCGGTTTTGGTTGTTTTGGGGGAAGCAAATCAAAGACCATGTGGTCATTAGTTGACCCATTATACATACATACTATGTATTCCATTTCCACCATGGATGAATGAGTGTGTATATATATATATCAGAATTCTAAACTCATGAATCACTCTGGATGTAGATGTTTTTTCTATGTAATGCTCTGCTGCAATCCCATTCATTATTATTATCTGTGTAGTGGGGGGAAATGTTTGCTTGCTATCATTTCATGTGGGTGACGATGATGATATGTACTTTTCTGTTTCCTTTTTTCACTCACGAGAAAGAGTGATTACTGATTTGGACTACTACTGATAACTTAAAAAAACACTTTTGTATTTTTTTCTCTTTTATTCCTTAGATATACTTTTTATTTATAATTTTTAAATAAAAATACTAATACTTGTGTTAAACTATAAAAACTCTTCAAAAATTTCAAAACTTGTTTTAATATAAATGGGTATTATTTTTTAATATTATCCAAAAGATGTGTAATAAAAAAAGTGAAAAAAAAAATGAGAAACTAAGAGTGATGTTCCAAAATAAAATTTAAAAAAAAAAAATGCAAAGTAATTCGTGTTTCAAAATAACGTTGAAACTAATCTTTTCTTTGTCATATCACCACATTATAGTTAGTTACCATGATTTTAAACTTATTCAAAATGTTAAATTCATAGTTGGTGCATATGACTTTAAGCTTTGTGTTAAAAAAAATCATGGTTGGTGATTATAATTTTAATTTTTTTTTTAATAAATCGTAGTCATTAATCATAATTTTAATTTTAGTCTAATATGTAGTTGTATGCTTCTACTTCACACACACACACATGGGTGATTATAGGCACTAACTATAATTTTGGTGATGTGACAAGAAAACCTGTTTGAGCATTATTACAATGAATTATTTTGGGATTTTTTTTTATAAGGGATATGACTCAAAAAAGAAAATTTTATGTGTTTATTTACATTTATTTTATTTGTTTATCTTTATATATTATATAGGGACTAAGATGTAAAAGTATGTAAAATTTTAAGGAATTTTAATTATATTTACAGTTTTATATAAATATGAGAAAATTAATTTTTAAGTATATATTTTCTTTTTCTTGTACTTTTCGAGTTTCAAACATTATTAGTTTTTTTCTTTTCATCACTTTTTCGGATTTTGAAGGGAGCATAATAGTGTATGGATGGATTATCATATCGATAATGTATTCCATAATTAATCCCTATTTCACAATGATAGGGTTTAAAAATAGGCTTCTTAGGCCTTGACAAGCCCGAGAAATGATATACGGCCTGTCCCAGGGCTCTCGTCTAGGCTCAAATCGAAGGCCCGGGGCCGAGGTCCAAGACGATCACAAATGAATTAGAGAAGTACATGTATCGCCTGCGTCAGTTATTGTATCGCTCATCCTGAAAAATAAGATAACCCTGTGATATATTATCATAACCGTCCATCCGGCGTATCGATAAGGAAGGGAAAATAATAACGGTCATGCCAGTTGGATCTCACGATAAAGGAAGGAGGATTATCACCGAACAAGCGGCTCCTTCTATATCACGTACCAAATCGATATATGGACTAAAATAAGAAATATAAGTCGATGGGGACTCCCAACCACCATCCAGGTTGAACATCTACTTATAAATACAAGACCGCCATCGATGAAGAGTACGCCAATTCTAACCGCGATAACTCGTTCGCCTTCTAAGCGACTTCTTTTCTCGAGAAAAGCGACTTAGGCGTCGGGCTGACACGGCGCGACCCTGTACGACCCCCTTTGCTTCTTGTTCTTGCGGAGAGTCTTTGCGTCGAAGCGCGGTTCTTGGCGACCCCAGATTGGCCGAAGGCTGCATCCGGCCTACCAACAATGCAGGTCAGCCCGGCGACACTCTTTCGGCCCGGTTCTTGTTGAAAAGGCATCATCGGTGTGTAGTCGTAGAGCAACCGATTGTTCTCATCTCCGCCCGTCTCTCGATTCTGATGGTATGCCAGGAACCTGGCCGGAGTAACGTGTCAGCCAGGATGCGGGATCTGACGATATGAAGCGTGGACCCCCAGGGCGATGGAAGCGGTCTGAAGCAACCTAATGAAGTGGAAGCACTTCGCCTCGTCAATTAGCGCCTAGTAGAAGAATTAGAACAACTTACCAGACAGTTACAACATCCACGGGAGGTGGCCCGAGGTGGGGAGGCAATAATATTCCGCCACCACGAGGCAACTTCGATCCACGACATACCACAGAAGTGAAGTCGACGAATCCGGTCGGTCGAGTACGGACCCAAATTGGCCACTAGCAGAGGAGGAAGCGAAGCAATACTAGGGGCACGTCGCAAGCGAATACCATCACCCTCGGCCGAGACGAAGGCGGACATGGGAGCAGAGGTTCAGGAGTCTTCAACAGGAGCTCGGTCGTGTGAAGGAGGCAGTTAAGGGACGCGTCCCGGACACTATGGATACCTTGGTACAACAAGCCCAGATCTCCCAGCCTCCCACGTAGAGTCTTTACCACTTCCCTTCGCGAAGTTAGTGCCATGAATAGAAACGTTCGATGGAGTCAAGGATCCCGTTCGATCCTGCTTAATACCTACAAAATCGGATGGAGCTACATAGGTATCGAGTCTGTGCGATGCGGGCATTCGCCACTCGCTAAAGGACGTGGCTGGTTCGATAGAATTCCCCCTTCATCCATCGTCATTCGAGGGAACTATCCATTCGTTAGTCTCCAGCTAAATCGAACTTGAGCGTCTGAGAAAGCCGAGTTACCATATGTTGAGTGTCAAATAGGGCTCCCGGAAAGTTTAAAGTCATACGTGCAAAGGTTCAACGGCTGAGTCCACGAAAATAGACATACGGAGTGAAGTTCGTCATCACGGCATTCATTGCGGGGGTTAGGAGTACAATCGAAAGACTTGATGTTTTTTCCATCTGAAAGAACCAGTAAGCAAGCGTGGCGGAAGTACTAGCCAAGCGAGAGAAATACATAAACGGCGAGAGGCCCTAATATCAAAAGAAAGAGAGTTCTTCGCGCGTAAGAAAAGTGCAGAGACAAGCGGCGGGCGAGTCCTAAAAGGTAAACGACCGGGACAAATCCCGAAAAGATCGAAACGATCCCAAAGAGAGAAATCTCAAAGGCGGAAATGCGGCCCCACCACAATCGAGAGCCGACGGCTACTGCGCCCTCGGCGCCTTCACACCCCTAACGGCCTCGGTCTCACGGGTCACATGAGTCTTGTGGCTTGGAGTTCGCGAAATAGCTTGAGCTTCGGGATGCGAGAAATCGAGATCCATACAAGGGATAACTCAAATGTGCGAGTTCCATAGGGATTACGGGCATCGCCGCGGACAATTGGCATATCTGGCGAAGAGAGAGATAGAATACTTAATACAACGCGGATACCTCCGACGTTTCATATCTCCGGGGAATCAAGCCCAGAATCAGGCCCAAAGTCAGGTCCAGAATCAGAACCAGGCCCCGACTCAACAACAGCCACCTCGGCAAACGGCAACTCAGCATCAGCAACCCCTTGGAGAAATCCACGTGATCTCGGGAGGATTTGCGGGGAGATCTAGTTCACGGCTCGGAAGGCTGCTGCGTATCCAGTTAGCGAGGCGGAATCCTGGCCGGTAACTAAGCGGCCCGACTTCGACACTACCATCACATTCGACTTCGGACACGGAGGGATGCCGGTATCCCATGGCTTGACCCATTGGTGGTTCGCGCGATCGTGGCCAACACAACAGTCCATCGGGTTTTAATTGATAACGGGAGTTCAGCTGACATCATCTTCGCCTCAGCCTTCGACAAAATGGGCATTGGGAGAGAAAAGCTAGATCCTGTCAACACACATCTGCGGGGGTTTTCAGGAGAGAAGGTATTACCATTGGGCTCGATTCAACTGGTGTTAACCCTAGGAGAGCTCCCTTGCCAGGCGACGACGACAGCGAGGTTCCTAATTGTAGAAGCCCCGTCGGCTTATAACATGTTGCTGGGCAGACCCTCCCTCAGCGCAATGAAAGCCATCCCCTCCGCGTATCACATGATAATCAAATTTCCAACCATATGGTGTAGGAATGGTCAGGAGATCGTAGTGGCAGGGAATGCTACATCGCCTCCATGAAACAAAGAGCTGATTGACAAGCGTGAATGTGGACGGCTTGACATCTTGTGACGAGATACTCACCCGACAGAGCTCGGAGGAACTAGGCCGTGTATTTGGATGTGACCGGAACATCTCACCTATATCGACTCTAGACTAACGGAGACCTCAAAACCCCCTCACTCAATTTTTAAGACAGAATAGAGACATTTTCGCGTGGAAACAGGCGGACATGGGAGGAATTGATCCTACGATGTCACTCCGCAGTTGAACACCAGCCCATCCTTCAAACCGGTCAGAACAAAAGCGCGGGGGCCGGCGCGGCGAAAGCCATCAACGAAATCGGCAAAACTTCTCCAGCGGAAGCGATCAGGGAGGTAGAATATCCCGAGTGGTTGGCTAACGTTGTCCTCGTTAAAAAGCAAATGGCAGAGTGGCGACTACGTATCGACTTCAGCGAGCATAAACAAGGCATGCCCGAAGGACAGCTTTCCTTTGCCAAGGATCGACCTCATCGTGGACGCCACTGCGGGCCACGAACTTCTCAGTTTTATGGACGCATTTTCCGGCTACAATCAGATTAGCATGGACCCGGATGACCAGGAAAAGACCTCTTTCGTCACAGCTCAAGGAACTGCTGGCATCGAGTGTCGCAGATTCGGGCTGAACGCGGGGAGGCGACCTACGGAGGCTAGTCAATAGAATGTTCCAAAAGCAGATAGGCGCAACTATGGAGGTATACGTAGACGACATGCTGGTAAAATCTACTACAAGCCAAATCTCACATCCCTCACCTCTTCGGAGGTGTTCGGATCTGAGGAATTACAACATGGTAGACCTGTGAATGCGCCATGACGTGTCAGTAGAAAAATTTACGGGCTTCATAGTCAACTCTGAGAGTGAGGCAAACCAGGATAAAATAAAAGTTTGTGTCGACAATACCGTCGCCGCCGAGGAATAAAGGAAGTCCAACGACTGACAGGAAGGATTGCGGCCACTGGCGGAGTTGTATCGGGCGAGTGACAGAGTGCAGCCCCTTCTTGAAGTTCGAAGAGGGCCTTCCAGTAGTCTGAAGTGCGAAGAACATTTACTACATTAAGCATTATCACGAGTTCTCCACCCACTTTAGTAAGTCACATCAGAGGAGAACTCCTCACTGCATGCTTGGTCGAGTATTCGGCTTCTCGACCCGGTAGTGCACGTCAGAGGCAAAAGCGAGTACAACACCAGTCTACTAATGCGGTCGAGCTACGAGAGGAATGGAGGAGAGGTACCAGAATGGAAAAACTAATACTAAATGTTGGTAACCCACTGTTTCCGGCTCCGTCCTATTTCCGGGCTCACACCATAGAAGTCCCGACATAACATCCCGTTAAATGAGTATTGCACAAACCCGAAGCCTCAGGAAATTTGATAAATGAACCGTCGAGCTAAGCGGGGATTCGACATCATATACAAGCCCAACTTGACCATAAGCGAGGTCCTGGCCAGGCTTCATCATGGAATTCACTCCGACAGAACTTGCTCAGACCACTCAGAACGACCTCCCAATCTGGAAGCTCTCTGTAGATGGAGCCTCAAATGCCTGAGGCGGGTAGTGCAATTCTAACCTCACGGAAAGGGATAGACAATTGAATATGCACTTTCAGATTTGGGTTCCATGCTTGAGCAAACGAGAGTAGGAGTATGAGGCCGTGATGCGAGCCTCAACCTCGTCCATTCATTAGAGGTCGGCCCAGGTTCAGAGGTATCTGATGACTCAGTGGTGGTTAGGCTGAGAATAGAAGGACCTCTGAGCCAAGCGTGAAATGATGATTACATTGCCTCGAAAGGTCAGTAATCTATTAAAGAAATTTGTGTTGGTTCGAATTAGTATGTCCCCGAGCAGAGAATTCAGCGGGCCTTGGCAAAGTTAGCCTGACCTCACAAGAAGACCTCGGAGTCGGCGCGCGTTGAACGCCCAGAGCGGAACCCTCTGTCGATCCTTATAGCATGGCCAGTTTGCCCGATGGGAATCTGGCGTTGGATGGGCGCGGGATTATATCAATGGCGGAACCACGGGCGACCGAAGAAGCGGCTAAGATAAGGTGGTCTTCCCGGGTTTACGACCACAAGGGAAGCCTTGCCCCCTGGCGAGTTCTTCACACCTTTCCTAAATGCATCGCGAGGAGAAGACATTAGTATGTGCTAAGAAGTACGGCATATGCGGGAATCATATCAGACTCGAACGTGCGGGAAAATCTTGAGGGCAAAGGGTATGCGGCTACGATACTGAGGCGAGACGACCTAGTCGAGAGATGCGAGAATACATCGAACACGCGAATCTCCGGCGCCTCCGTGGAGCCCTTAGCGTCGATCCTGAAGCCCGGCGCTTCCAGCGGTGGGGTTTGGACATATTGGGACCTACGCTTACGTGGCGAGGTCGATGCAAATTCATAATTGTCGCGATGAGATTATTTCACCAAGTGGGCGGTAGAGCCCTTAGCCACGATGCAGGCGGAAGATACGCAACTTTGTGGTGAGCCATCATATCACGAGTTTAATTCAAGAGCCTTGGTATCAGACAACGGAAAGCAATTCGACAACGCCAAATTCAGAGATTTCTGCGCGGAGCTCGGAATTAAAAATTATTACTCATCCCCAGCGCACCGCCGAGTCAGTGGGCCAGTGAAGTCAACATTAGAACCCTCAAAGCGCGAAGACCAAATTAGAAGATCTTAAAGGGAGGTGGATAGATACCTCCCAGTACTATAGGCTGGAGACTGACACGGAAGTCGACAGCTCGGAAACGTTCGCCCTAGCCTTTGGCGAGCGTGGCCAGAGTGGAAGTTGGAATCGGGTCTCTGGGATCGAGTTAGCATCGAGAGGAGGGATAATGACGGGGCCTACGCTAAACTTAGAACTCTTAGACGAAAGGCGCGAGCAGGTTTAAAAGCGTATGGAGGAATATCAAAAGGAAAGCGGCGGTACTATAATCAAAAGTCAGCCCGGGGCTATCTTGAGGCGACTTAGTCTTAAAGGCTCCTGCCATCAGGAAGAACCCGGTAGCATGGAAAGCTAGGCCCCCAGCCCAGGGAAGGTCAGCATCATATCGAGTCGTTAGACCAGACAATTATGAACTCAAAACAGAAGAGGGAAAAACCTTGCGGAATACATGGAACGCAGAACACCTTAAGTGTTTTTACCACTAAGCATCAGTTTGTAAAGTTCAATAATGCCTTATCGGATCTTATGTGTCGAGTGGAGCGTTCATTGATTATCTGGTTAGACATCTCAAACAATTGATATATATGTAAGATACAAAAAAAAAAGGCACCGAAAGAAGATATATAGACATAAAAGGAAAAGTTTCTCTTCTTTTCAATTGAATTACATTCAGTTACAATCAGCGGTATCCTTGATTACATCTTGAGAAGTACCCAGTACAAGCAGTCCCCTCAAAAAGAAAACGAGATGGAGATAAATAGAAAAGACCGAGGAAAGGTGGAAAGAGGAAGAAAGAAGGAGGGTGATAGGAGAAAGGAAAAGGGTACAAAGAGTTCGGACGGAAGGAAAGAGAGACAAAGGAAAACTGAGGAATAGAAAAAGTGGAGAAGAAAGGGTGTGGAAAAAGAAAAGGTGATAGGGAGAAAAAGAGGGTAAGGAGGAAGAAGAATAAAAAAAGCAGAGAGAAGGGTGCAAGATGCGCCACCTCTCCCGGATGGAATTCCTAGCACGAAGCTGGGAATAACATGAATTCCAGCTAAAGGAAGCCAGGAAAACCGCAGCTCCACGTGCGGAAGAGCAACCGGCGTAACTCGGATCTGGAGAATCTCGGCGAAGATGATCAAACTTCGACTCTTCATCTCACGCAGATTTCAGTTGTGCATCAGAGAAAGCAAAGTATACAAAGAACAAGCCTCACAGTAATAAAACTGCCATTTATAAGAAGATCAAAGTAGTCGAAGATTATTACAAATCATTCCAAATTCTCCATAAATCGACATTAAAAACCTTCGCCTCTTTTTCCAGAATCGAAAATTAACCGGCAACATAGAAAGCGTTTCGGCGTATCAAACTCTTCAGCTACAAGGCCACAGCGCTTGGAGCCATATTTAACTCAATTTGTGAGCTCACCTACTCACTTACAGGCCTGGCGCCTCGGGAAGTCGGTCATTGAGGCTACATTGCCACGAGCCCACGGCCTTGAGCCCTTGTTTGCTCAATTTGGCGAGCTCACCTGCTCCCGCCGCAGACCCGGCGCTCGAGTCGATCCATTTCGGGCTACGTATACCAAGACCCTGGCCTTTGGCCGAACCCACGGCTGCTCGATTGGATGAGCTCTACTTTGGTCGCCGTGGCGAGCTCATTCCATCACTTTCCCGGCATGGGCGAGCTCTGCACACTATTCGATGCGGCGAGAGCTCATCCATCTCCAACATGGACGAAACTCGCACCTCTCATTCTGAAGAGCTCATCCATCACTCAACATGGGCCAGGCTACACTTTTGCCTACTCATTCGAGCGAGCTCGTCCATAAAGCCGACATTGGCGAGCTTTACTTTGCAATTCGCCCTGACAAGCTCATCCCATCACTCAGCTATGGGCGAGCTCTATTTTACTATTCATTAAAACGAGCTCATCCCGTCACTTTCGGCATGGGCCAGGCTCTACGTTACTACTCACCACGATGAGCTCATCCCGTCACTTTCGACATGGGCGAGAGCTCTGCTTTACTACTCATTACGGCAGGCTCATCCATTACCGACATGGGGCGAGCTCTACTTTATATTCATTCGACGAGCTCTTCCCGCTTCGCTCGAAGCGTAGATGAGCTCCACTTTACTAATTCATTACGGCGAGCTCTTCCCGTATCCTCGCGAGGCGAAATCCACCTTACAATTCATTGACGAGCTCTTCCCATCGCTCGGCCCGGGGCCAGGTTCCACTTTACAATTCGTTCTGACGAGCTCTCCCCATCACTCAACATGGACGAGCTCTTGCCGACAATTCACATCGGCAAGCTCTTTCCCTCAGCTCGCATGGACGAACTCAGCCCAACCGTCGACATTGACGAATCCCTTCCAACAGATTAACTAAATCAAGTCAGGCCAGCTCTTACGAGGCCACCGCGACTAAGTTTGACGAGCTATTCATCTCACTCTGATCCTCAATCGGGCCATACTAATCATGGAGAAAGCGCTTGAGCTACAATGAGAAACCTTGGATGATATATATATATATAAGAAGAGAGTATATTTATATGTAAATATGTTTCGAAAAGACTACACATGTCTCGGGACCCAGGCCCGACCAAAGGAAAACATACATATAGATGAACAAATAAAGCCCGGCCTGACGAACATAAGCATAGGAGATCGGGCGTCGGCGGGAGGACGGACGACGAAGAGAAAATTAGCCCAGAGGCGGAATTACCAGGCTCTTGAGAATAGTTCGTAGAAAAAGATTCCTCTGCCTCTTCGTCGGTAGGAGTCGAAGTTAAAGTCATATACGAGTATGCTTCGTGACTTTCCGTTGAAAGGCGAGCCACCCGGAAAGCCCGAGCGCGGCGTCCGGAGCGCCTCGTGACCTCATCCCTCTGAGCAGCTAAACTAACTCGTTGATGAAGATCTGCCTTGTAATCGCGACATTCCTTGTTGTGGATTACGCGAATTTGCGGCTTGAAGATTCCCGACCAGGCAATCTCTAGCGCCTTGCGCACCGGAAGCCGCCTTGAGCCGCGAGTTAGCGCTTTCTTATCATTGGATCAGATTAGCGCGCGTAATTGGCTTGAAGATCCGCGGCCGCCCGGGAGGTAATGAGCTCCTCACAACCACGGAAGCTCACTCTCGGCAACGAAGCCCCTCCGGACACCGCTCTCAAATCACTTTGTGAGAAGCACAGGCCTTCGAACCTCCCGAAGCACGCCTTGATGCCGTCAGGCTCGCCGGACCTCGTCTTCCCTACTTTTCTGCCGGCGCGGGCGAAGCGAAGTATGTTTTAAATCGGACTTAGGAGTGGCTCCCTTCTTAGGTCATATGCCGAGCTCCTCCTGCAGCTGGGGTCCGTTGACGAGAGGCCGCCTTAGCTTTATAAATTACAGGCGATTCTTACGTCACTTCTCATTTAGTTTAGCCTTCTATTGGGCCTTTGGATAATTAATACATAAACATGGGTTAACGCTGTACAGGCGACATGGAAGCAACAAGATTATGAACTTCTGAGGCAACCACAGTGATAAAGCCAAGAAACCTCATCAACAAAGCATGCGCGACCTCCCAAGGTCAGAGTCCTTGAGGATGGAGGAGACCGCTCCTGCCGCGAGTTCGGCGTTAGTGAGCAAAGAATCTGGTTTTTAATGGAGCTCTTGCTTTGGTTCTTTCTCTTGATTATGTCGCCTTTCGGGGAGTGTTTGATTTTTTCAAGGCGGATTCAGGTGGTTATGGGCACTATACTAGCCTTTGGTGCACTCAAAGTTTTTAGCCCTCCGTCTGAACAGGAGAGATTGGGGCTCAAAATCCAGGAACCTCGCCTAAAGGAGACGGCGCAGCTCAGGCTCTCAGACGTCGGGCGCTGGTGAACATTGGTCGAAAGCCGTGAGTCCTCCTCCCAGTGGCTCGGTTTCTTCCTTTTAGCTCGGGGGCTTCAAGGCCTTAGCCCCAAATGAACGAAATCTCTCCTTTCGGGTAGGAGCGCCAGCGATAAGCCCAGGGAAGGACCCCGAGGCACTTGTGGTAAGACCTGAACGGAGGGACGTGCAAACCTCGAGATTGGATGGACCCGGGAATGTCCGACCTTATCAATTCTGCGTAAGGACGAGCAGGATATCCCGTCAACGCTAGGGCTATGACGTTATCTTCAGCTAGGATTCAAGGTGAGCCCTCTAGGAAACAAACAAATAAATACAAAATCGAGAAACATCCAGCACCTTGAATGAAGTCATGCAAAACAACACAAATACTCACAGATGTTATCGGGCCTTGGTGAGTAGGAACACCCGAGGTGTCATCTTGTCGGAAGGTTGTATTCCCAGTTGAAACCGCTGATGAAGAAATAGCGTCCCTTCCATGATGAGATGGAAGATCGGAGAGATCCACTCCATGAGAGCCGGAGCGTGCGGAAAATAAAGAAAGCCCTCGGTGAACCGTTTGAGCGAAAAAGATGAAGAAACAAAGGCCAAGCTAGGGATGCAAGCCCTTTATCCCCTAAAAGGAAGCAATAACCCCACCAAAATGCCCCAACCGTTGGGAGCGAGTTGGGAGGGGCAAATGTTGAAATGTTGCAAGACCCTTTTCATGAAAGGGTGCAGAGGAAAGCGAAGGCCATTGTCAAAGGCGACCTCAAAAAAACAAACCATCCCAGGCACGAAGGCTGCGTAAAAGGTTAAGACATCGGGGACCCATACTCGGATACAAGGGGGAGGTCGATAACGATCAGCAAAGGTACTCCCATACGAAGGGTCGACCTTACTAGGTCCCACATTCCATGACATGTTGAGCGATTAAGGTACTCAGGGCCCAAGGGATATGTGATTAGGTTTATTTTTTCTTTACACTTATCAACGGAAAGAGGAGGCGCCGGATTAGGGGGTTCGGATATAATGCGAGCAGTAGGAGGCATCTCCGGCTATCACGGTGCCGACAACAGCGAGAGTCATCACCAATCCATAAGAAGAAGAAGCGACCGGGACCCATGACGGAGACAGCGACAAGAAATAAAGGCGTCGGTTAAACCCTAGTGTTTCGTCGTACCAATCAAAACGATACGGACACAATAGACCCAGAAATACAATGAAGAAAGGCTGCGCAAAAAAGGCGTGAACAGGAGGCTGAGAAAGAAAGGGTCCCGGAAGCAGAAGCAAACAAGACGAAAGATATCCACGAAAGAAACATAAAGGCTGGAGAATGGGAGAAATAGTAGCGAAAACCTAAGGAATTAAGAGTCCATTATCATGAAGACTTATAGGCCGGCGACAGGCTTTGCGTGACCCGAGCAGGACACGTAGAGCGCAACCCGATGCGAGAAGGGTCGTGCCTGCCCGGTCTACAGAGAATTTGGGGGTATGACAGGGTTTAAAATAGGCTTACGAGCCAGCGTAATGCAATGATACATAGCATAATGCAGGCTCCTCGTCTGGAAGCCCAATCGAAGGCGAGACGGTCTCAAGCGATCTGAATGAATGGAAGCGTATCCTGCAAATCAGTTGTATGCATCGCTCATCACAAAAATGAATAACTCCTTAATATATTATCATAGTCAAATGACGTATCAGTAAAGGGAAGGGAAAATAATAACGAGATCATCGCCGGTTAGGATCTCCCAATAAGGAAGGAGGATGAAACAAGCGACTCATATATCACGTACCCAATCAGATATGAATTTAAAATAAGAAATATCGATCGATGGGAAGGACTCGTAACCGCGTGGCCCGGATTTGAGCATCTCTTATAAATAAGAGGCCGCGTGGGTGAAAGGTGCATGATTCTGGCACGATAGCTCGTTCGCCTTCCTAGCCGGCTCCTCTTTTCTCGAAAGGCCGGCTTAGGCGTACGGCCGGCCACGGGCGCGGCCCTCGCCAAACCCCCCCCTTTTGCTTCTTGTTCTTGGAGGAGTCTTGCGTCCAGAGCACTGCGATTCGGCAATGACAGATAATTCGAGAAGGCACATCCATTTTCTCAAGCAATCTGGAGTAAAATTTCAGTGACCTCTGTGGCTAAAATTTCGATTCATATTGAGAAAAAGCATCATCACACAAGATAAATATAATATGAGAAATACTATGTTTAATATTTATTTAAAAATATTTAGCACTTCAATTGTTGCTATTAGAGAATATGATTTGGAAATGATTATATAATTTATATTCAGTATTTTTATTTATTGGATAGTACTTATGATTCAAATATTTAATATTAATAGAAAAAGTAATATAATAGAAATAATTTATATGTATTAAATGTATACTAATATGACTATTATTTTGTACATATTTTGGATTTTTATGAATTCAACACAATTTGGATTGTATTTATTAATATGTTAAATTTCTTTCACTTTTGCAAAACAAGTAATATATAAATTAATGAAAATATTTACATTTTTATACAGAAATATTAATTATTTGAATATATATATATATATATATATATATATATATATATATATATATATATATATATATTAACAACATATATTATCTGGAACTTGGGGTTAATGTTGTATCTATCTTTTTATTTGTCCTTAAAATTAGGATTAGAATTTTGAAAATTAAACCGTCAAAAATAGTGTGTTGAGTCCAAAGGTAATTTGGGAAGAGTGAAGAGGGAAACGACGTCGCTTTCTGACCTCGAAAAATGTGACCGTTATAGGGAACAATGGAAGAATTCAAAGGAAAGCGAGTAGTGGAGAATTGTATACTCGAGCAAAAGCAGGAAACCCATTCACTCTCTCCTCCTGCAGTCCCAGTCTGGACGTGCTTGCCAGCTTCTCTTTTTCCATACTCTCTCCTGCTCACTCTCATGTCATGTGTTCTTCCCCTTCTGGGCCTCATCACGCCTTCGCCTTCTCCTTCTCCGTCTCCTACTCTTCCCTGTTCTAACCCTAACCCTAATAATCCTTCCTCGGCTTCGAAGGTTTCTGTTGTTTTTCGCAGTAGCTGCACATTTTCTTTCTTCTGGGCGAAACTTTTTTCTTTTCTTTTTTTCTTCTTTGGGATTTTATGCTGGTGAATCGGTAGGTAGGTAAGACTTAAGAGATTGAAGAATCGAGAGAAAATGGGGTGTGCGCAATCGAGAGTGAGAATGAGGCGGTGGTGAGATGCAAGAGCGGAAGATTCTCATGAGAAGAAGCGGTGGCGGCTCCGGAATGCTTTTGCCGCAGGGCACTGGGCTACGCCATGGCTGAAGAATACTGGCGCTGCGTTGAGCGACTACGGGGAAGGGAAGCCGGGTTAACGACATTAGAATCGCCGGTCTGCATTTGGAGCGGCTTCTGAAACAGCTGCGATCGGTGCCACCCTTCCACCGCCTCCTCCGCCTGAAGCGGCGGGGATGGAATCTACCCTCCCACCACCGCCTCCTCCTCTTCCCAACTTCTCACCTAGCCCGCTCAAGCGCGCGGTGAGCATGCCGGAGCTTTCGCCGGTGAAAATGCCCGTAGGGTTGAGTATCCCGGAGGTTATTGAAGAAGATGAGGGGGATGATGATAAGGATGAACCGATACTACGGAGAAATCGCGGTGGAGCCAAGGAGGAGGAGCCAACTCCACCGCAGACGCCGGCGATGAACTCGTTTCCGCCGCCGCCTCCAGATTCAAAGGGGCTGGCTTGGGATTACTTCTTTATGGTGGAGAACATGCCTAGACCCATGTTGAATGAAGAGGATGAGAAGAATGGGGATGGGGGTGTGGAGTTTCACGAAATGAGCAATGTGCGTGGCGATGGTGGTGGGGTTGAGCCGAAGACACCGCAGAAGACCGCCGAGCAGGAGGAGGAGGAGCCGGTGAAGAAGGGAAAGCAGCTCACACATGCTAATACGGCACCATTGTCGGAGGTCAGGAGGGGTGTGGTTGATCCTAGCGTGTCTTTTGCAGATACTGAATGATATCGATGATCATTTTTTCTATGAAGGCTTCCGAACGCCCAAGATGTTACAAGATGCTTAGGAGCCAATCAGATGCACTATCACTCCAATTTGCAGATAATGGGGTAATTGCTTTTGTTCATTCCTATTCTCAAAAGAAATTTTAAAATGCATCTGAAATTGGAGATTTGAGAATCATTGATCATGAATTAATTTATCGGATGATTTTCATCTTTTATGTTTTTTGAATATTCGGATTCCCCTTTTCTTAAAGTTTGGTAAATACTCATATTTGCTTTATGTAAAAAGTTGCAGCTGAAAAAATAATAATAATGATAATAAAGAAGAAAGAAAAGAAAGCATATATCTAACCACATTTGAATGCCTTTTTCTCCTCCATGTATGTAAACAGGGCTTTACACTAATATCATTAGTCTTTTGTGTTTTCTTTTTCTTTTTTTTTTTTTAATTTTTTATAAAGAATCCCATCCCCTACGATGCCCCATCACCCTTTCTTAGGCTTTTTATTTTTATTTTTTTTATTGAGCTTTTAGAAAGTGCTTCTGAGATGGAGTAGGAATGAAATATTTAGCAGAAGGATGGGATGCATAAGGCAGGAACCCTTCTGTGAACGTGGTTGTAATGGTGAGTTTGGGGTTGAGGTGGCAGTGACAATGGCTGTCCTTTAGTGTGGTGATGGCGGTGTAAAGCAATATGGATGGGATTCGTCGGTCATGTCGGTGCTGATGGCGGCTGGGGTCCAGAGTATGTTTTGTTGCAGTTATTGGCAACATATAATGTAGAGTGAATTGTAGTTTTTGTGAGGAAGATCTAAATATGGTGGTGCCTGAAATTGGTGGTGGATTGGGTATTGTGTCTACCGTTGATGGTGGTGGCAGGTGGAGTAAGTAAAGGGTATCACTGGTACAAGGAGAAGTGGTACCATGGAGATATTCACCTCGGAGACGTGCTTGTTGCCATGGTGGTGGCATATGAGATGGAGGTAGCCGGGGTGTTTGCTTGGAAGGAAATGTAAAATGGTGGTGCTAGAGATGGCAGTTGATCGGTGGTGGATGAAGTGTTGTTGTTGGTGGCGGTGTATATGGTGGTGCCCTTGTTGTTGGTGGCAGTGTGTTGGATTTTTGGTCATGGCAGTGGTATGATATGAGGACAAAAATGTTTGCCTTTCTACTGTGGGAACAGTTTTTTAATGTTTGTAGAATTTATTTTTGTTGTTTAATGGATACTATCATTCTCTTGATAATTAGATTACTTTGCTTTAAGTTTTGCAGGACATATTGACCATTCTGCTCGGGTCATGCGTGTTATTACATGGAATAAGTCGATCAGAGGTATGCATAATGCTGATGATAAGAAGGATGTTTTTGATGCTGAAGAATATGAAACTCATGCAACTGTTCTGGACAAGTTGCTGGCATGGGAAAAAAAACTATATGATGAAGTGAAGGTACATTTTTGTCATTTCATTTTGGTTGGAATGCTTATCTTTTATTCTCTGCCCATGTGAGAGTATGATAAATTATTTTCCATGGCCGTTCTTTTCCATATTATATGTCATGAATATCAACCTGAATTTCAAAACTGTTAAAGATCCTGGTAGATAAAATGAATGCACATGACTTGGATGTGTATTTTGAGATGGAGCAGTAGTGAGAGTTTTTTACACTCTTGAATTTGGGGCATCTTAGTAATACTGGTTTTTATGCAAGTTAATTTTATTGTATATGCTGAAATCTTATTGCTATTTGTTTTATGCTGATAGGCTGGTGAGCATGAGCATGAGTATCGGAAGGAGGATTGCTTTGCTTAACAAGCAGAAGAAACGTGGTGCTACTTCCGAATCATTGGAGAAAACAAAAGCAGCTGTAAGTCATCTGCATACGCGATATATAGTTGACATGCAGTCCATGGATTCAACTGTTTCTGAAGTAAATCACATCCGTGATGATCAGTTGTACCCGAAACTTGTTGCTCTTGTGGACGGGTAAGTTTCCATTAACAAAATTTAAAGATTCATTCTCTGTGTCTTTTTTCTTTTTATGAACACAACATAGCTTCCTTTAACAGTACACCCCCTCTCACACACAATGCACATGCAACAGCTCTCTTGTCTCAACTGTAATTGCTGAAAGAAATATTTTTCTAATTATCTTTTCGTAATTCATGTGTATTGATTTGAGCAGGTCCACCCAAAATGAAAAAGAAATTGAAAACAAACTACAGATTTTTCTGTTCTCTTCCTCTATTATTCAAATCTTAATCATATGCACTGATTGAAGCTTTCATTTCTAGTGGGCCCTTTTTTACTTAGTTTTTAGTCAGGCCCCCTTAACCTAAAAAGCTTTTGTAGGTGTTCTTGGACATTGGATCCTCATGTGCTTTTTTGGGCATGCATCATTGTTTTTCTTTATGGATGGTTTTCTGACAAGAATAGTATGTTGTCAGTCAAAGTAGTGATTTGAGTCAAAGTATTTATCTGGTTTACCTTCATTCCAATACATGAATCAATAGTCGTGCATTTCTTCAATGTCGTATGTGGACTTTAGGAAGGTGGGGGTTTCCCTTTAGGGCTGGCCCATGTGGCTTTTTGCCTGCCTTTTCTCATGTTTTGGCTCTTCTATTCTTTATAACAGGCCACTTTTTTTCATTATTCATCATATGAATGGGTCCTTGCCAATCATTGACTTTGTGTCCTAAATTTGAATTTTCATTGTATGATAGTGAGAAATAACCAAGGTTTATTTGCATTTAGTCTTTCTTATCTTACAAAACTAAATGCAGGGTTTCTTTTGTCGTAACCGTCAATATTTGGTCTATGCTGCAGGATGGCAAGAATGTGGGAGGACATGTGCATGCAGCACAACAACCAGCTAAAGATAGTTGCAGAACTAAAATCTATTGACATCTCCATGGCTCCTAAGGAGACGAGCAAGCATCACCATGAACGAACCATCCAGCTCGGGAATGTGATCCAAGGATGGCATTCTCAGTTTGAAAAGCTTGTGACTCATCAAAAACAGTACATCCAGGTACTCAACAGCTGGTTGAAGCTAAATCTAATCCCAATTGAAAGCAACGAAGGAGAAAATAAATCACCTCTCAAGACCTCAACACCCTCCCATCCAGGCACTCATTAACTCATGGCATGACTCTCTGGAGAAGATCCCCGACGAGCTCGCCAAATCAGCAATCTCCTCCTTCGCTGCTGTGATCAAAACCATCATCCTTCATCAGGAGGAAGAGATGAAGCTAAAAGAGAAATGCGAGAGACCCAAAGAATATCTCAGCGTAAGAATCAAGCATTTCAGGACTGGCACCAGAAATACATACAGAAGAAAGCCCCATCAGACGAAACAGACCCTGAAAAGGGCGAAGAAGCCAATCCGAAGGACCCCGTCTGGGAGAAACAATTTCTGGTGGACAGCTTGAAGAAGAAGTGGGAAGAAAGAAGTTGAAGCTCACAAAAACTTTGTATTCAGGTGAGAATCACTAGGAAGTCTCAAAGGTTCAGTTGCCTGAGCTTTTCCGGGCTTTGACAGACTACACTCATACCTGTTCAGATGTCTATAAAGGATTGAAGGTCATCACTCAATCAAAAAACACAAATGGTGTTTCTTCTTGACAATGTGATATTTCTTTTTTCTTTTTTCTCTTTGGGTTTTTAAGTTAAACTTCTCCTCTGCTTTAGCTGTTTTTTTGTTTCAGACACTCTTTTCTTCACCTGCAGTATCTAAAGTCTCTCTTGTTAATGTGTAGAAATATTGTTGTTTATGTGTGTATATATATATATATATATATATATATATATCCATCCAATCAGGGCCTTTCAGTCTGGATGGATTATGGCCTAAGTTCAAAATATATGACAGAAGTAAAACCCAAAAAATTCATTGACACTCTGAATTGAAAATCTAGGATATTTATTTGATATTAAACATTTAATCATGGCCATTGAAATGTTCCATGAGGTTTAATTCAATAAAATGAAAATGCAAGAATATGATAAACGATTAAAAAAGAGTTATGATATCTATGTTTTTAAAACTACACATAAATTTCTTTTAATCATGAATACTTGTTTTACCAACATGTCACAAAAGCTATAGCATTATTAAAAAACACTAATAATAGTTTAGTTGGTTTTTGGCATTGAGTTTGTTTCTTAATGTCAATTCCGAGTCTCTTTGGAGCTATTGGATTGGATCATCTGAGGTTTTTACCAAGTTCTTAACTAAAAACTCCATAGGGTTTTATCAAACAACCAAACACGTGATAAGAAAAAACTAAAGCATTATGAGTTATATAGTAATCTCTAACCTATGATCCCTTGTGATATATATATATATATGATTACTAATTAAATTATAATATTTTATATGTTAAATTCAATAGAAATAATAGTCTAAGGTATCATATCTAATGATATTTATAAACAAAAAAGTGGATAATATATTTCATCATTGATTTTATTCCATTTTTTGAGTCATTATTCCATATTATTTTAAATGCTGAATAAATGATAAAAAAAATTTATCTTATTTCATCATTTGACCAAACAATGAGATACGATATGATATTATACTATATTCATCCAACAAAAAGACAAAGCATAGTCTTATTATGTATTCATACATTTTAAACTCAATACTGAAATTCAGTCTTCTGTATTTTTCAAACAAAGATAACAATAAAAAAAAATCTCAATTTTTCAAACAAAGATAATAATAATAAATATATATATATAAAACGTGTCTTGAAGTATTATCAAAGTCCTAAAACAATTGGCAAATTTTGATTGCTCTAATGTTTGAAATTGAACTTGACCAGTCAGATCCTTATCATTTTTAAAAACTTTGAAGATTATTCTTTCACAAAAATAAGTAATGATAAGGAAGGAGCTAATTTGTAGCTACAAAAATGGACCCTTGAGGCTGTCTTAATTTGACACTTCTCCAAAGTCTATTGCACTTAATCACATTGGACGGGTTACTTATTAAAACAATTTACAAAGTCCCAAAATCAGCCAAACATAACCAAAATATAAAAAAGTGACGATTTAAAGAACAAAAACATTAATTTTAGATAAAAATATTATTTTTATAACATTAGGTATCCACATTAGTTAATTTAATTTTATGGGACCCTAAAGTTAACTAAAGCCTCCAATGATCATAAAAAGACTCAAACTCATGAATGGGAGCAAAACCAATCGAGTTAATCTTCAAGTTAGATAAAACTATTTTTGTTTGACTTTTGTTTATTTAAATAAAAAATTAATCAAATTGAGTTCATGTTGACCATTTTTGGTAAAAATATGGGCTGATGATTTATCTTATGATGGGATAAGTAGTTGTAAGCATTTTGTGGAGAAGAAAGAAGTGGGAGCCAATGAGAGAAGATGAATTTATTTATAGACAAACCTCATAGATAGGAGATATACATACAGCCTTAAATTGAAGAGCACAAGTCGGGGCTATTTGCTGCGAATGGGGATTAAGCTCTGGTCGAATGCTCGCATCAAGAGCATCCGATTAGGGGACTGCCATTCGGAGTCGAAGTGGAGACTGTTTTGGAGGAAAATCAAGCGACAAAAAAACAAGAAATTTTGTCGGAATTCTTCAATCGCTCCATCCAAACAAGCTTCGTATGATATGGATTCCTACGCGCAGAATTTCGATCAAGGATCGGGCTGGGCGGAGCCTGAGAACAGATTCAGATCTTTCTCCGCGCGATTCGCTGTTACATCCAAGCTGCTTTTCAAAGATATCAATCTGATGGATCGATACTAATTACAATCGAGAATTTGAGATATTTTTTTTTTCTCTCTCTTTGTTCTTCTACTGTTGTGAAAATCCTTGTATGTGAATCCTATTTCTTGTTTCTTATTCTTTGTACCAGAAGAACAGGACAAGAGGAAAAGCTTGGATGTCACCCAGCTTGTTTCTTTTTCTTTCCCCCAAAATTGGGGTGATTTTTTTATAACTTTGGGGGGTGGAAAGCATAATGATGAAAGCACAAGGAATCTTATTCAGGATTTGTCTGGTTCTTAAATGTTAATCTATTCTTTTATGGTGTATTTGGATTGATGATCTTAGAGATTCAAATGACTCCCATCGGCCATCATGAGAGTAGTGAATTTATTGTTTTTACCCCTTGTTCTTCACTGTAAATCAAGGTTCCTTTTATCATTCTCTAGATGATATATATATATATATATATATATATATATATATATATATATATATATATATATATATATAAACTTATGTAAGGTAGAGATAAAGGTGTATAAATGTTATTGAGTTTTGTGACATATGTCCCCTTTATCCTTAAACATTGTTTGGATTCAAGATACATTAGACGTTTTAATTATAAATGAAATGAGGTTGTTAATAAAACCAGTTCAATGGTTGTTAGATTAAAAAATGAATCAAACACGATTAATTGGTTTTATATGTTATAAAAAATGAACCAATTGGATTTGGAGTTTACAACCAAATCAAACTAAATATTTATTAGGTTGGTTTTATTTGAAGTTCTGAATTGATTTCATTCTAACTTTTAGTGAGTGACTATTTTTAGTTTTAAACCTAGTTATATATTTGTATTTATTTTGACATCAAACCATTAATTTGAGTTTGGGTTTATATTTGGCCCGAAGCCTAATTTGTTTTAAAAATTAATTAAAATCAACTTGACTTTGATGTCCAAAACATATTAAATATTATTCATAATTAATTTGATTACAATATAAAAACAACGAATTACTTTTCATTGACTACAATTCCTGTCAAACCAATGATTATTTCAGCTAAAATACTCAACATCAAGCAACCCGAAACTTCAACTGTCATGAGACAAATTCAGTTTCCTACAACTAACGTTAACCTCAGTATGTAATTTAATTTAAAAACTATTTTATAAAAACACCTCTCCTAAACTTCTAACCAAATATGATGTTTACAAATTTGCTTTGGAAACAGAATACTTTTGTAAAGAATAAATTTAAGATGTTTTCAGTTTTTCTTTATTTATTTTCATATTTGAATTCTCAAATAACATTTTGTTCATGACACCTGTGGTGCATATGTTGGAAACATTGAAACTGTTTTGCTGTGAAGAGTTTCAAGCGGGAAATAAAGGCGTGTTTGGTTATTGTTTTTTAAAATTGTTAACGAAAATAATTTACGAACGTAAAAAGCATCGTTACGATGTTTTTGAAAGCTATTATTATTATGCGAATTTAATGTTTTTGTGCTCTCAAAAATTTGGGAACAAAACTTATTAACTGTGTTTTTCTGTTCTCTTTCATGTTTTTCGAAAAAGATTTTGAAATTGTAATAATAATACAAAAATTTTGGAAATCATTTTTCTAGAAAATAATGTGAAATTCCATTGGGAAAAAGGCAAAACAAGTTAGTTATCATCCCAAAACATCATACAAGAAAAGATCATCGCATTTATCCCTTTTCCAAGTCATAAAAGGGCAGAATCAGGCCTAAAATGCATTAACAGATATGTTCAAGAATCTCAAGAACCCACCTCCACAAATCTCAAGAATCTCATTCATTAAAAGATGTAAAAATTCGCTTCTCAAGATTTACTTGAAAAGAAAGTGTCTTTAATGGATGTGTTGGTTGCAAAATTGTTTTAAGAATAATCATCTCTCAAAAAATTTTCCAAAAAATGCCACAAGTTAGTTTCTTTAAAGTACTTTTTAAATTTTGCCAGAAGGCAATTTAGAACTACTATCAAAACGGACTTTATATCCCTATTACACATTTATAATAATAAGATCAAAGCAGTTTTTAAATAAGAAAATCCTAAATGTGATCTGGTGAAAATGGAAGCAAGAAATTCCACTACCCTGCACGGTTTGTTGGCTCCATGCTTACAGGGAACTCCTTGGTTTCGATTCTTCAACTCATCTCCGGCCACAAGGAAGAAAGCAGTGTGCCTGAAAACAAAACCAGATATGCAGTGTGTTTTTAGAATGAATGATGGTGTTCATTTATTAATTAGGATATAGCTAAAACAATGAGAGGATAATTAGAGGGTGATTTTATTTACCTGAAAAAATTCATCATTTTGGTTTTTGAATCAGCATCAATTTCTGTGACACTATCCAATGCTTGTTGCATGTGATGCAACCACCTCTCTAGCAGCTTGGTGAGTGACCGGGAATGGTCGATGGCGTCCAATCAGCGCTGGATGGCCTGCAGGAAGTACATTTAAGGATCTTACTTGAGATACCATTTAATTATTTTTGTCAAGTCAAAGAATTGCAGATGGCATGGAAGCTCCTAGATTTTTGTTTCTTATTATTACTCTTTGAAGGATAACCTTGGTAGTATATCCTTGAACCACAGTAATTAGCATGAAGAAAAAGCATAAAAGCACAAGGTTATGTTTGGCATGTAGATGTGAGAATGGAAATGAATGAGAATCACAAAACCATGTCCAAGAGAGAACAAAATCCCTACAAAAGAGTGGGTTTTGGTTTCCATGAAAAGAATCTGTTCCTATTCCTATTTCTAGTTGTATAATCCAACTGTAGTAATGAATAGGAAATGGGAAGGATTCCCCGTTTCTATTTCTTATTCCGACGTGCCAAGGACAACCTGAAAGAAGATGGAGGAGCTAAACATTCTCTTACAGGCTTACTTCTAAATCAGGTAACTAAAGTGGACCTTAGGGAACTCTTTAACTGGAATACACAAAAATGAGCAAAAATTTTGCATCACATCATGGTTCAGAATCTACAAAGGTTTAGACTTGCAAAAGAGTTTTGCATATTGCTCCTCTCAGTGGAAAACCTAGGAAATAAAGTCAGGGGGCATAAAAAATTTCACGCATTGTAGTACAATAGTTAAGGAACTTGCCTCCAAATTAGAGGTCATTGGTTCAAACTCCATTAGAAACAATTTTTCCTCAAATTTTCAGGAGGGGCATTTGCCCCTCCCCCCCTTAAGCCCTTGCTAGGTCCGCCGCTGGCTCCTCTCATGTTGGGTACTTCTCCATATATATTTTTTGTACATTACAGTAATAGGATAAATAAAAATCGGTAGATGACAAATGTTTCCGGAGATGCCATATCACAAGGTTAACACACCTGACAGAAAATGTTAGGCATCTTCTCCCACAGTTTTGACAGTCCAAATAGTTGTTCAATCTATCGCAAAGCCTCCATTTGGAAAGCTAATAGAATACCAGAGGTGAGATCAGCACCCACAAGGTAAGTAGGCCAAATAAATTAAGATGTGATAAAAGAATCACAAATTTTATCCATTGCTGAACTACCACTACATTGCTGCTAGTTTCATTATTATTGCTTATATGCACCAATTACTATAAATATTATCAAGAATTATTTGACATTGTGTGTTTTTTTCTTAGGATGATATCTTCTGCTATAATGAAGTTCTGCATACCCATGTGCTGTTATGAAACAAGAAGAGGACACTGCCCAATCAGTCAAGAACATGTATTAACATATATAATTTGCATTCTGGACCACTCTGTACCACCAGTTGTATTTTACCACAAAAATCTACAAGAATGAAAAATAATCTTCCAAAGGACAAAAGTTACTCGGTTAATATTCCTATCTGCAACAGTCACCTGGCGAGAGAAACTAGGAGACCTAGTGTTCACAATCTGGTTGCCACAGGGGCTTGAAAGGGTGAAAGAAGAATGATAGCGATAGCGATCTTGGAATTCACATTCACTAACAACAATTTCATCGAAGAGGTGAAGTGGTGAACATATCAACTCAAATTCCATAAATTTACAACGTAATAAGGTGTCTTCCAGTTTGGTGGATATGAGAATCTGACATTTTTGAAGCTACATCTGAATTACAGTACATGATAAAGATTTGAAAACTTGGTTTAAAAATCATGAAAACACATTACATGTGAACTGATGCCTACCTTGTGTCCGCAATGCTAATATTGGGGCTTGTGTTGAGGGACAGAAGGATGTCTATATGAAGCCTTAGGTGTAACCTGATTATTTTTCTTTCACGCATCTTTACATGCAGGTTTGTATATATATATATATATATATATATATATATATATATATATATATATATCGGTATGTAACTTGTGTTAACATGATTACTGTTGATACATTTGAAAGGGCACTGGGTGTTTGTGCTTTACAAACCCTAATTTTACCTATTTGTGATGGTCCCAATCAGAATCTGGAGTTATAAGAATTTGTGTTAACATGATTACTGTTTGATACATTGAAAGACAAGGGCACTGGGTGTTTATGCTTCAAAAACCCTAATTTTACCTATTTGTGATGGTCCCAATCAGAATCTAGAGTTATAAGAATTTGTGTTAACATGATTACTGTTTGATACATTGAAAGACGAGGGCACTGGGTGTTTGTGCTTTACAAACCCAAATTTTACCTATTTGTGATGGTCCCAATCAGAATCTAGAGTTATAAGAATTTGATAATGACGAACAGCATTCTCATAAATAAATAAATTGCTCCTTACCTTTCCTTTGGGAATATAAAGGGGGCCCTCCCATTCGCTGTACAAAGAACTCGTATTGATTCTGTATTGCTTCTTCTTTAATAGAATTAGCAAAAATCGACCGAAACCATTCCTCTTCATCATCATAAACCCTAATTCCCACATAAAAAGTAATCATATAGAACATTATATTAGCTTAAATTAGCATATTAATTGAACAGAACTACCCAAGAAAAATTAAATTAAAATAGTGCCTCGTTTGATTGCTAAGAAAATTAAGAAAAAGGAAATAGAAAAAGGAAGCTACGAATAGCTTAAATTTTCTTCATTCAGAGTAAAACTATTTATTTCTTGAGACAAATGATTGTACTATGCTCATAGTTTCTTCTCATGGTTGAAAAAGAAAGATTCAAAAATTAAATGTAATTGCTAGATTTCTGTAAAGCAACCAAAAGGACTGTATTAAACTTGGTGAAGTTTGGCATTTATTTTCGAGGATCCCAACTAATTCAAAGTCTATGATCCAAATTTCATTCCATTCTTTTTTTTTCTTTTCCCAACATTTTCTTAGCATCCATACAAACTCCTAGTCTCCAACAAGACTAACGCCAAGCTGCTGATTTTGTTCAGTTTACTCATTAATCAAACAGAGAACACATCTAAATCAAAATTAAAACACTAGATAAAATCAAAATCGAAACCACAAACTTTTCCCTGTTTTCGTCTATCTCAGTCCTTCAAAGATTCATACAAGCATAAAACAAAAACAAGAACAACGAAATCGCATTCTTTTTTCATTATCTTGAATCCGCCAATCAACCCTCTCCAGCATCCATTAACCAAAACGACATAAACCATAAAACGCAAAAGCCTTTATCCTTTATAATAATTTTCTCAGCAACCAAAACAAACCTCAAATTAAAACAAAAAAACTTGAAAAAAAAAAAGAAGAAAATTACGAAACATCTACTCAAACAAAATAATAAAAAACAACTCAAAAACGGTTTCCCCCGTTTTCCAACTTCTTCCCATCAATCAAACATACCTCAAATAAAAACAACAAAAAAAAAAAGAAAAAAAAAAGAAAAATCGCGTAATTGTTGGCAAAGAACCTGTTGTAGAAACTGGTGGAGAGGTTGATGAAGGTCTGAAGGCCCAATTTCTGAAAGAGATTGGTATTATCGATCCCAAAGGCGTCGTCCTGGGAGACTCCGCTCCACTGGGAAGCCTTCTCTTGCAGACTCTGCATTTCCAATCTCTAGCAATCCACACTCCAGACTCTCCCTCCCTTGTTCGCATTTTATAGTGGTGGCCGGAAACAGGTGCTGGTCGCGTGGTTCCCACGCTTCCGGATATAAACTAGGATTCTAATTTCTATCACCCAGGAAAGAAAAACTGTTGGCTGTTGGAACCGTGGGCTCATCGTTAGCTCACACTGTTGTCATCCGAAATTCCTCCTCACAACAAAAGTAAATAAAATTCTTAATATTGCATTAAAAACGAATTTTTGACTTATATTTATGAGTTTTAATGAGTGGAAGCATATTTTCCTAGACGTTTATCTGTCTTGTTTTGGAAATATTTCTAATCATAGAAAGGATTAAAAATATGTTATGGTTCACATTTTAATTTATTTAAAAATTACAGTTTTGTATGCGGATATAAGCTATTTAAAATAAATAAGAATAAAATTATTGTGAAGTCGAAATAATTCGAGAGTAGAACTGTCTGCGCCCGGCCGATAGCAGTAGACGTTTGAATCGTACGGCCGTGGCCGGGGCGGCGGCGTTGGATTTGGAGTTAATTGTCGTCGTTGTGAATGGCGGCATTTGAATTAACAATTACTTGGTCGTCGCTTAGCGTGACGTTTAACTAATTCAAATCGTCAGATTCGAACGGCGTGGTGGATTGATTTAAGTAGGGCTTTTTCATGTTCTCCCATACCTTTCTTCTCACTCCTCTGCCCTTTACTCGGTCCACTCAGGTTGCGTAGTCTTGCTCATTGCTCCACGCTCCGGGTGGTTGCTGCTCCTCGCTTCGTCCCAGGCTCGGGTAAAGCTTTTCGCTGCTCACTCTTTTTTTTTTTTTTTTGTAAATGGGTGTTTAGTGTTTGGAATGTTTGGCTTTGCGTCTCGCACCTCTTTGTGCTTGGAAAATATTGGATGAAGTTGGGATTGTGTAATGAAAATGTACTTATGCAAAAGCTTTTAGGGTCTGTATTTTGTTGCTCAGTTGGATTTTATTGTTTTTTGAAGCTCTCTCTAGGCTAAAAATAAATCTGGAAAAGAGCTCTGTCTCATCCAGGTGTGGAAATGTTGGGCTGAATGGTTGGCTCTTTGGGGTGGGAGTCTGGGGCAGGGGCTTTCTTCACTACTTAGACGGCCTTTGGCCACCCCAAGGGATCTTGTATACTTGTGGCATAAAGTTTGGGATGTGATTGAAGAAAAATTCCAGCTGGCCCTCTGGAAGAGGCAATATATCTCAAAATGAGGTAGATTGCCTTTAAAAATGTCATCTTCTCAAACACTTCTCTATCTTATGTCTCTGTTCGCATCTTTAGGTGTAAAGCAGTGAAAATCAAGGGCAGCTGGGCGGTAGTAATTTGGAAGGAAAATCCACTGTCCAAGAGGGTGGAATCTTATTTGTTCGAGTAAAGATAAAGGAGGTTTAAGTGTTTGTAACCTTTTCCATGCCGTTAAGTTATCCTCGGAAAGTAGCTTTGGAGATTCTTGTGGAGGTCCTTGGAAAGAATCTTATCGGTGAAATATGACACATCGATGTGGTGGGTAGTTTACTAAAAACCGAGGGGAAGCGGTGGGATAGGTTTTTGGAGAGACATAAGCAAAGTTAGATCAGTAGCGAGATTGTTGTTTTTCCTAGGTGATGGAAGAAAGGTCAGTTTAGGAAGGACCGTTTGGTGTGTGGAGGAACACTTTGAGTACAGTGGAAGCTTTCCCTTACTCTGCCTCTTGGTGATTAGAAGGGTATGTAGTGAAGTCTAGGACTCTGGGGAAGATCTTGGAATCTAAAATTTGTAAAGCACTTTTAATGATTAGGAATTGAATCCGTGATACTTCATAGGTACGATCAACGATAAAAAAGTCAATCCTCTTTGGAAAGGACAATTTAAAGGTGGAAGATAGATGGTAAAGAAAGGAGAGTTTTACGGTTAAAAGCAAATTTCTACACACTTAGAACTCTCATTTTATGGCAAACAAAGTCTTTGTGGAGCGATTTATTGTCCCCAGTTGGGTTCTTGCATGAGCTTAGTTTAGAAGCGTTGCCGCAGTAGCTTAAAGGGCTTCCAGCTTGCCGATTGATACCCTCTGTGAAAAAAGCGGAAGGATGATGCGATCTTTTGGTTCACGCTTGTAATTTGGGGGTTCTCGTGGCGCTCATCTGCTCCACTACAGTTTGGATTGGGCGCGATGGAGTGCTTAAAAGCCTCAGTTATACTCGCGTCATTCTTGCATTTTGGTGTTGATTTGGTATTATTTATATAATTTTAGTATTTAGATTATTATTTAGTTTTTGTTTTTTGGAATGTTGGGCATGATGGTGAAAGAACAACTTGCGGAAGCCATTTGGAGAAATGAGGAGCATGCGAGTGTTTTGCCATCCGCGACGTCTCCGCGTCGCGACGTCGCAAATCCGCGGCGATGGGGTCAACAAATCGCAGGAAGTCGACCGGTCACCGCGTCAGCGGGAGTCACGCCGCGTCGCGGCGTCTCTCCCGCGTCGCGACGTCACCGCGTCGCGGCGGTGAATCATCGCATCTCATCGTTAAATCTGAGAGGGCTCGGGATTTGGAGGTATCGAAGGGCGTGCGACGGAGATACGAATTGGAAGGAACACAACACGGGACTTCAAAGTTTCCTTGGATCTTTGTATTAGTTTTTCCTTATTGTTTTGATTATTTTATGTGGATCACATGAGGATGTTCTTCTATATTCACGTATATTATTTTTCCTTCATGTGATGTTCTAAACTTCTTTCTAGGGTTATCAAACCTGTCCACAGGACAATGATTAGAATTTAACCAACTCATGTTAATCGATTTGTTTGTTAATTTATCACATCTACATTCTATACACATGCTAATTATATGATAATATCGCCAATATTAACATACTGAAGAGATCCCGAGATTCGAGATCAGGTGTCGAGGATCTGGGTAGAGTAGCCTTTAGCCGATTCGGGTAATAGAGATATTCCGAACCTGAAGGTGGTTTTTGGGGTTGAACATTAAGCATTCGAATACCTAGTCGAGATAGAGATATACTCGATTCTATTCACGAAATAGGCGAATATATACCTCGAGAGAGGGGATATTTACCGTAAGCAAGGATCACTCGCCATTGATATGTTATAAACAAATGCGGAATAACAACATCTTTAGGAGAATAATCCCTTCAGATCTGACGGGGAGATTTAACCTAGGCTCCCACATTATCAATTCACCAAAACCAATAGTTTAGTTAGTTAGTATTTAAAATTCCATCATAGAATCATTTATTCGGATATTGTCCACCAGCGAAAATCTGGCCAGTCGATTCATCTTTCCACATTGAATAGATATACTAGTACCTAGTACACTATATTATACTTGATGACCAGTGCACTTCTTGCGTATAGGCGTGTCTTTTACACACCACGTTTCGACTGTCAAGTTTTGGCGCGGATTCTTAAGAGCTTAGGGTGATATAGGTAGTAAGCATATAGATAATATTCTGAATTTTCTTTATTTTTTTGTTATTTTTGAAATCTTGGTAATTGGGTTTGTTAGTTTGTGTGTTATTGCGATCTGGGTTTACGTATGCAGCGGCCAAAGCGAATTAACCAACGCTGACGTGATCAGAGCAGAGAAAAGACCCTGCGCGTATTAGATTGCGAGCGACGAGCGATGAAGCGCGATAGTCATGGAAACAACGCGAAACGGATTTTTGGCGTTAAACGAATGGCCCGGACCCGCAAGCCAGAACTAGAAATCGGCTGTGAGCGTTCCATGACCAGACGATCCGTACATGCTATTAGATGAGTTCGTTCTACCTCCAACGATTATTCGAACGGCCGTCAGGCAATGTGATTCAGCCGAAACAGGCCACGAATTGAAGTCGATCCACCGTCGCAATCTTGAGAACATGACGTTCCATGGACTATCCATGAGAATCAGATACATTTGACTAACTTTGCAAAGTTTCGTTACCATCAAACTAGCGAGGTCCTTGAAGCCCTAAGATTGCGGTTATTCCCACTTTCCTTTCGGGGATGAAACTGACATTGCATTGCCGGTCGACCCTGCAGGACTCCATTTACTACATGGAGCAGTACAGTGCAATTTGACCAAATTCTTTCCATAGTCAAAAATTACTGGCGGTGCAAGAAATCAATACGTTTGGACAACGAAGGGAGAACACGGCGGAAGCATGGGACCGGGGTCCATGAGTTGTGCGGAAGTGTCCCTCACCATAAGTATGGATGGATCTGGTCTTTGCCTGATAGTGCACGAGAAATACAACCCGAACAATGATAAAATTACCTCGGTGGAGGATCATTGATGAAAACCCTGAACCGGTATGAGATATTGGAAGATCTTTGCAGCTTGACACTGTCAGTGCTAGAGAGAAGGCTACACCCGGTTAACACGATTAGGTGGCAGGATAATGAAGTCCTGATAATCCCGAGTAAATCATGTAGCCGCGGCTAACTAGCGGTTGAATAGACGGGGAGCGGTGTGCCATGAGACCAACCTGAGGCTGTGGCGAATTTTGTGGGGGATTCGGCATAGTAGTGCATGAGTGTCGGTGGAAACCACATCGTGAAACAGGCTCGGTATGTGCTCCAAGCCTGAGGTTTGTCAGAGTCGATCACAGGCAGGACGTATGGGAGTAATAACTACCGAATCGAGGAATCGCGGGGACGAGGATAGGCGTAACAATCGAGAACTTAGAGATAATCAAAACAATAAGGGTATGGATGGAGCAATCGAGTGTCTGTGATGACAGGAGCTAATGAGACCTTCCCTGAAAAATTTGGATTTAGAAATGACTCTAGCGCGAGATGTTAACTTCATTTCAAGCGTTTTATGAATGAGACCAAAGGCGAACATGCGGCAGCAAACAGCCCCGATTAAACAATCCAAGCCGACACAGCTAAGGAGTTTGGAGTACAGATGGGCGAATAGTGAACTACAGGAAGGCAGCGGGGATTCTTTGCCAGGAGCAATTTGGGATAATCGAGAGGAATGACGCGTTAAAAGCGAGTCACTAAGAGGGAGTGGGAGAGATTTGAATCTAAGTACAACCCCACTCGAAGCGGTTAGAGGCGAGGGAGATCACGGCCAGGGTGAGAGAAAGATGATGCGATCGAAAGGAAGCAGGTCCGCAGGGCTTAGTGTGGAGGAGCTCCCCAATGAAGCAAAGATCGACTATCTGGGTCCGCACACCCCTGGCGTCTCAAACATAAAGTTTGGATAAGCAATTCCACGAAGTTTATGGATGTTTTCAAAAAGCTACGCATATAACATGCATTCTTTGATGCCTTCGACAAATGCCAGTTATGTAAAGTTCATGAAAGACATTTTGTCTCGAAGAGAAGATTAAGCGGACTTTGAGGCGGTAAACAACAGGAATGCGGTGCGCATCGCCCGAGCTACCGTGAAACTCAAAGACCGAGCCGGTTCCGCTATCGTTGCACAATTGGAAATATATTTTTTGGAAACAACATCAATGATTTGGGTGCCTGACATTAATCTTGTACCTATCCGTACTGGCGTTGGGATTGGGAGAAGCGGTCGGGCCTCTTAAATCCTCTTCGACATGACGGATCTTTGAAGCACGGGGATAATAGAAGATGTCTTGGTAAAGATTAGACAAATTGTCTTGACAGATTTCATGGTTTTTAGACATGGAGGAAGATAGGAAATAAGATTATCCCAGGAGGCACTCATGGCTGGCGAGCGATGATTGATGTCTGAAGGGGAAGCCAGAGTTAAGAGTACAAGAAGAAGAGTGAAATTCAATGTCTTGAAGTAGTGCGGCACCGTGAGAAGAGTGATGTGCTTAATGGTTGATATAGTAGGTATAGTGTCTGGCAGTGATGCCTTGACCGCTGGAGACTAACCTAGTGGCGGAGAAATGCATACGAAAACTGGTGGCGGCGAAGAATCGTTAAGTGGATGGATTCTTTGGTACAATAGAAGGAAATACTTAGATATGTGAAGGGCTATAACCGGGTTCCATCAATTGGTGAACAACCACCAGATGGAAGCGAAACCTCTACTAATCATTGAGTATACATACAGAGATGAATCTGTGCCGATAATAATCTCATCTCCTAAGCGGAAGTGGAGGAGGAAGTTATTGAGAAAGTTCTTGCGACAACACTCGGATGGTCTAGGCCCGATCTAAAGGGGACCCAGCCGCTATGTGTATGTAACATTTTTATTGAAGATGGTGCAGCCTCGGTGGAGCCTGGAAGGTGAGATGGGACAATGAAGGTGGTCAGTAAAAAGTTCTAAAATGGCCTGAATCTTTGGGGTGATTTGCCATTCCCGAGGCAGCCTTATGGGTAAGCCACATTGGTGAGTACCAAAGAAGGGGACTTAAGCTGACCTATCAAAATGAAAACAATATCTTCACGCCATCTACGACTTGTTGGCCGGTGGAGAGGAATTTGTATTGACTATGAGAAAGCGAACAGGCCACTCGGAGAAGAGATCGCTTTCCTCTACATTTCTAGATCGGATGCTTTCGATGCGATTAGCGGGTATGAATACTATTGCTTTTTGGATGGATACTCAATTTCAAACCGATATCATAAGCGCTGGTCGGGGAGAAGACAACGTTTACTTTATGGTACACATTATTTTCCGACGGATGCCCTTTGGACTATCATCAATGCTCAGGGTGCACCAAGAGATGGCATGATGGCCATATTCTCGACATAGTGTTTGAAAAGAGCGATTGATTTTTATGGGCATTTCTGGTGTGGAAGTATTTGACCAGTCAATCTAACAAATTTGAGAAGCTGTACTGATGTTGAAGGAATAATTTAGTGCTCAATTGGGAGAAGTGCTGCATTCATGTTTCAAAGTTATTAATTCTTGAACATCGGATCTGCAGAGGGATAGAAGTGAATGGGGCGAAGATTGAAGCAGGTGATAGTTACCTCCTCTTTACATAGAAGAAGAGGATCAGAGTTTCTAGGCCCCGTCTTTGTTTATGGCGTTCATCAGGAATTCCTCAGGATTACGAAACCATTATCAATTTGTTAGTCCGAAGTCCATTGGGTGACTCCCCAATGCGTGATACATGCTTTGCGTTATTAAAATAAATTTGATCTCGACTCACATTGTTGTAGCTGAGATTGGTGCTTTTTCATTTAGTGATGTGTGATACAAGCGAACTATCTGCGATTAGAGGCAGTTTTGCACAGGCGAAACGGGAGAAGATCTTTCGAGGGTAATCTACTGCGGGCGTTGAATGATATAAGCTGAATTAATACCACTCGCGAGAAGAGCTGTGGCCATCGATAACAACGTGGTCGAGCCGGCGTATTTAATTGGCAAGCGATCATTGTTGCATCTGATCATTCGGCCATTTAAGTACGCGTGACCGAAGATGCACGAAACCCAGATTGATTAGGTGGTACCTCATTAAAAATTCTGGCGTAGAAATAAAGGAATAAAGACCTTTGAAAAGAATTTGGTAACTGAACCATCATCAGCTTGGTGGAAGGAAGTGGGAGATGATATTCAGTTGAGCAGTGAATTTTCAGGATGAGAAACTTTTTGCTATTGAGGATAGAAGGCAATTCCTTGGTTATGAATTATAATTATTAAAATTGTCAGGGTGAGTTCTTAGGAATTAACTATCAGAAGAAAAAAGTTTTTTCTTTTATAAAACATATCTTATTGGGAAGAATACTATTACAGAACTTTTTATCATCTATCTTGGAGAAGATAGGTTATTCGATCTATAGGGATAAATTTCATGGATATTCCACCATCATTTAACAATTTGTACATCTTGTTGGCGGAGTGGACTATGTTTAGTGGGTGAAGCGTTACCACAACCTGAATGATGCAGTTGGCGAGCCCGATTTACAGCGCGACGACCATCTACTCACGTTTTGGAACTCCTGTGGCGAGCTTTGATCGCGGATAATGTTTGACACTGCGCCAGCAAGGTGGTGACCAGTTTTGCAAAGTGTAGATGCGCCATAGTACATCCCTTACGCCGCACCCACAATCAAATGGGCGGCGGTATCGGTATTGAAATTAAATACATTCTCGAAGGCGTTAAGCGCAAGGAAGGTTGTGGTGCAAAGACGGCGATGCTCGGGCATATCTTTGCCATTTAAGACCGCACTGGGGCGCCATCCGTTAGGACTTGTGTATCGCGTTTGCAGGCATGCATCTTCCGGTGGAATTGGGCATGAAATATCTGACTTATTGAGATTTTCGACAACTGAAAGCATGGGCATTTTATTGTGGAAGTGAAAAACGACCTTAAACCTCAGGTGACTTGGTAGGTTCTTGAAACGAAGCATGCGAGGAGCATGTATTTACAAGGAAGACCAAGAGCTGGCATGACAAACCTCTTCGAAAGGTTCTGATGGGCGACCAGTTCTTTATTCAATTCCCGCCTAAAAGCTCTTTCGTGAGTCTCTGATGGTGCAGGACACACGTTGACAAGTCTTCCATGGAGGGTGGGTTTCACACCACGAGAAAGGACCTACGGTGTGATTCAACGTTTTGAAACCGTACTATGGTGTGAAGTGTTGAAGCGGTGAAACAGTCATTCTCTAACGTGCGGCAGTATAATATCATGATACGGGTTTCACGTTCACCTTGCTCACATTGAGATCCGGATTTGTGAGCTAACGACTGATAAACCTCTTCTTGGGAGGCAGCGAGAGTTTTTCTAAAAACTTTTGTTTAAGTTTGGGTTGTCTATTGTTTAGAAATTTTGAATTTTATTGCATGTGTTAGGTGTTTACGCTTTGTTGGTTTTAATTGGAAGCGGGGTGTGGAATCAGAACTTAGGGTGCAAAGTCCAGGGGAAGTTTACAAGTGGAGAGTTCTCGAAAAATTGAGTTTTGATGTATAGAAGTATCTCTTGGCGGAGCTTTCACTGCGCCCGCGTCGCCAGCGTGGACTCGCGTCATGACGATGGGCAAACTACCTCGCCGCGTCGTGGCGTTGAGTTTCCGCGTCGCGGCGTCGACTGAGCTCGTCGCCGGCGATGTTATTGTGATTTCGCCGTCGCGGCATTCAGCGCGCGCTCTCGTCGCATTCGTGGCGTGGATTTTTCCGCATCGGCGAAGCGTCGGAGTTCTTTACTCCTCATCCGCGTCGCGGCGTGTAACCCCGCCGTCGCGGCGTCGTTTGCAAACCTAAATGCGTAGCGGCGTGGTTTTCGTCGCGGCGTCATTAGTCATTAACGCCACGTCGCGGCGTGGTCCGCAGCTCTTGACGTCATTCCGGTGACTGTCTTAAGCGTCGGCGTTGTTCCGTCGGCGGCGTCGTATTTCGCAAAACTCTTCATCCGTGGCGACGATGGCCTGCCGCAATCGCGGCGTGAGCGGTTTAAACCTAGAATCGGTCATTTTGGCCTTTCGCTCCCCACCTCCTCCAGAACCCGGCGCCTCTCGCCGGCGGGACTCGCGGCGTGCTGGGAGGTCTCACTCGCCTTTCTTGACCACTTGTGATCTGGCATTGGCGGGTTTTGGACCATAGTGCTTTCCACCGCATGTCCGATTCTTCGGTAGATTAGTTAGGGTTTCTTTTGTGTTTTTGGTATAGCCTAGATGTCTTCCGAGGTCATTGGTTACCCTAACTGTTATAGTTTTTTGAGTCCTCATTAAGTCTGCAGTCTTCATTTTAGTATTTGATTAATTTCTAATGTGTAATTGCATACTAGGTGTTTACATTAGTTGGTTTCTAGGATGTCGACTGGCATGGCAAGTTACACGCCAAGCGTCAGACGGTAGAGGCCAGGCGCTCCCACATTCGATGCCTGCGCGTTTTGTGCGGATCTCTTTGTGAATGGTTTAACACCATTGCCAGCCAGATCCTTCATTAAGAAAAGGGGTTTACTTGCGAAGCGGGATTTTCCGCGAAACTGCCATGACTGAGGTTGGCGTCTTGTTGACCTCGCCCATTGCCGTGAAGCGTGGATTAGGAATTCCATGACCACCATCCGATCTCAAAGGTCGGTCATGAGGTGCGACAGTGTTTCCAGACAGAGCAGTTGATCAGCAGCTACCATGGCCTCGAGCATATCCATGGGGCCTTCCGATGAAGCTCGAGCACCTGGCCACAGCGGGTCATCAGTGTTGACCAGTCGGGGTGAGTCGCGGATCGGCATCTTCGCAGGAATGGCGCGTCATTTCAAACGGCGTGACATTCTAAGGTGTGGCATCGGCTATCGCCGGTAGTGCCTGGCGGCGGCGGCGGGGATGTGTGAGTGGCGCCCGGCGCCGCCACCGACTATGTATCCTACGGGGACATGTTGGCGGTGGGGGTTATCGAGGATGCCATCCTCGCATGCCGGGATCGCAATCATAAGCTTTGGGACACCCTTTTCTGTCTTCGACGTCGCGAGCGGCGCCGGGGTGCCTTGGCGACAATGAGGCACGGCTTCCATCCTATCGAGAGGCCTCCGCCGGTCAAGCGGGTTACCATTGTCATAACTGAGTCTATGACTTCGGAACGCAGGCCTGAGACGGGGCGGCACCAGCCCCATAGGGCACCGCTAGATTCTAGGTGACACCGGAACGTAACGACCCTCGTCTTTGAGAAGAGCTGCACGCACTTTTGCTCTGCTTACCACCTTGCCAGCTGTGCTTTTGCACGCCATGCTGCTCTTTTCTCGCACGCTGCCCTCCCCACCACCTCCACCAACCGACCTCGACGGCCATGAGTCCCTCAGTCCGCTTCCAGATGTGAGGCGTTGATCTCTCCTTGGCGGCGTTTAGCGCGTTCTGGGGATGAACCGGCGGGAACCGCCGAGTCTGTTTTCGGGACCCATGGAAGCGCTGCGTCTTGACATGCGCCACCGATTAAACAATGCGGTGCATCATTCCTACGGCAGCGGCGGGCTATGCGAGCCCGGCTCGCAGCGACTCACAAAATTCACCGGCCCCACGCTTCACATGCCGCGGTGATCTACGAGAGTCCCTTACCCTCTGCTATTTTTGTTTTACAGTCGAGACGGATCTTTGTTGGGGGGGGTATTTTGTTGATACTATGTTTTGTTTATCGCGCCTTATTTGCGTTGTTTTAGTTTTTAGTAGTTTATAGTATTGTTAGTTGTTTGCATTTGGGTTGTGTTTAGTTTTAGTATTGCATCTAGTTGTAGGTAGTGTTAGTATTTGTTTGAGTTATGAGTTACGCATGTATATCCTTATGTTGGTAGAGTCGGTTGTTAGTTGTTTGTTTTGTTTCGGATATTTGTGCATAATGTAGTAATTGCATTCGGTTTTGCCATGTTGAAAATTGTATGGATCAGTTTTAGATTGAGTTCATAGATTTGTTAGGAATACGCCACATTTGTTTGATGCTATTGATGGGTGAATAGGTGAAAGAGCTAGTGAACCAATCCCGGGTAGTCAAGAAACCAATTCTCAAAAACTCTATCACATTCACACACTAGTGGCGGCGGTATGCCTGATGCGAGGAACCCGACTACTAGAGTCTAAACCAGCTGGGAGATTCGAACCATTTGGGTGATGGGACACCTAAACAAAGAGTTGCCATCGAGCCCCAACCAAAAGAGAAAAATACAAAACATGAAAAAGAGAAAAAGAAAAAAAAAGAAATAAAAATAGGCATATGCATAAAGAATAAGCGGGATCATCAATGAATTTGAACCACTGATCTAGAGAACTTTATGTCAAAACTGTCACCACAGGCAGTAGTAGAGGAGTCATTAAACTATTGCGTTGCGTTACATGGGACCAGAAGATGGATCATTCACGCAACCTAGGGCCATCGAGTTTGGTTGAGTGTTCGAGGTGTGGTTGAAGGACTATAATGCTGATTGCCCATAACCAATGGTGGGGAGTCTGATGGATCCCCATTAAGAACATAGCTAAAACTCCTTGGCTTTTCGGTCCTTAACTTCCATTTTGTTTTGGTACATAGGAAATTCTAGATATGTAGACATGAATGGTAGATTAGTTCTATCCTTGTCTAGTTCCAATTCTTCCTAATGAGTGGGTTGAACTTAAGTTTGAAGTGTTGTCAGACTCAGGCATAATGCAGAGGCCACTACTATAAGCACATAGGGTTTGGGAACGGCTATTGAACACTATGGGAGTGGATGCACTAGTCGGTTCACATGCTAATCGAGGTGTAGAAAAGTCAAATGGCGTATGCCTTCATTGAACATCGAAAAAAAAAAAAACTTGAAAAAAAGTGGGTATGTGAATCGGTCGAGTGATCTCACATTTTTGGCATGGCATTCTACGTCTTAGTGTGAGTTGCATATTGCCAGTTATTGTCTGTTTAAATTAGGTTCTTGCTTGAGAGGGCAAGCAGAAATTAAGTTTAAATTATTGATGAGTGGCAAAACACTTTCAGAATTATACTCGTCATTACTGCATTTGGTGTTGATTTGGTATTATTTATATAATTTTAGTGTTAGATTCCTTATTTAGTTTTGTTTTTGGAATCTGGAGCACTGATGAAATGAAGAACAACTTAAGGCCATTTTTGGAGAAATGAGGAGCATGCGGAAATTCGCTCCACGTCGCGCTGACTCTCCCGCGTCGCGGCGTCACTATCCTGACGTGGGGTCAGCAAATCACGGGAAGTCGACCAGTGTACGTGGCGGCGTCTGCGTATGACGTCGGATATCGCATCTCATCCATTAAATACGAGAGGGCTCGAGTTTGGAGGTATCGAGAGGACGTCGCGGCGAGTCACAGGTGGAAGAACACGCGCCACGGACTTCAGGATTTCCTTGGATCTTTGTATTAGTTTTTCCTTGCTGTTTTGATTATTTTATGGATCACGAGGGATGTTCTTCATATGCATTATGTTATTTTTTCCTTCATGATGTTTCTAAACTTCTGCTTTCTAGGGTTACACATCAAACCTGTCTGAACTGATAGTTAAATTTAACCTTTCATGTTAATCAATTGTTGTTAATTTATCACATCTGTTCTATACCTGCATGCTAATTATATGATAATATCTGGCCAATATTAACATACTTCTGGCCCCGAAGATCAGAGATTAGAGATGAGGGTATTCGGGATCTGGGTGGGAGTAGCCTTTAAGCGGGTCGGTTGAATAAGAGGATATTCAGGGGTGCAGGTGGTTTGGGGTTGAACATTAAGCATTTCACAGTCTGGGAGTCGAGATAGAGATATACTGGGTTCTATTCACGAGAATGGGTGAGATATGCCTCGAGGGGGGATGTTTCGTAAGCAGATCACCTCGCCATTGTTATGTTTATATGTCCCGAATAACAACATCTTTAGGAGAATAATCCAACCGAATGTGGCGAGGGAGATTTAACCCCAGGCTCCCACATTATCAATTCACCAAAACCAATAGTTTGAATTCTGATTAGTATTTAAATTCCATCTTAGAATCATTTATTGGATATTGTGTCACCAAAAGCGAGAAAATCGCCAGTCAATTCATCTTTCCCGTGAGTAGATGCTCGTACACTAGGCTGTATATTGCCAGGCGACGCGTGCACTTGCGCGTATAGGCGTATATTTTACACACCACGTTTTCGGCCTGTCAGCTTGCCCTTGTCTAGTCAAAGATTTCCTCATGGGTTGGACCCTCTTCCCTATTAGAAAGAAAGCAAGGAATACGTGGATGGTACACTTCAATTTTCTTTGAAGTACATTTGGAAGGAAAGAAATAGCCAGTTTTTTATGATACCCCCTTTTCTGTTGATAGGTTGAAGCTTTCTTTCATTAGTTCGTTGTCTTCTTGGTGGGTTTAATTCTTCAATGAGAACTTTCTTTGTAAGAATTCTTTTGTGCATTCTACAAGAGGCGTTGTTTGTGGGGTGTGAGTTTTTGACCCTTTCTTTTTTGTATAGGCTTGGCTATCTTCCTGGTATACCCCTTGTATACTCCGGGGTAGTTAGCTCCCATATTTTTGTTTATGGTGCTTGATTTGCCTATGAAAAAAAAAGCAACAAATGGATACTTGTTGTCATTTTAAGGTTTCTATTACATGATGTAGATATCTTGTTGTTTGTATGTGATTTCTGTTTGGCTTGTTTTCTAAAATACTTGCAGAAACAACTTGAGAAGTGAATAATGAGATGTGGGTTGTATTTTGTAAGGGGTGGTAGGGATTCATAAGCAACATGCAGAAAAAAAAATTATCTTCTTTTAATATCTACAAAATCAAATGCAGAAAAGCTATAACTTTGATCTTTGATAATGATGGGCTCATGCATAAGTTTATTAGGTTCTAGGGTGGCTGTTGAAGCAGCCACTCGTCTAGTAAGACTTAATACTTCATACACATGTAGGCTCTAAAGCAAAAAAAATTAAATAAAGTAGTAAACCCAACAGAAGGAGTAAAGGATCATTTAAATGTGAATAATACTTGAAATATCAATAATTGTGGATGACTACCTTGAAAGAGAAAGTTGAGGCAACATTATCATGAAGACCATATTGTAAATTCAATGCTCTCTCCTCTAATAACGAAACGAGAAAGTGGTCTGGATTCCATTACCTCCTGACTAATGACCAATTTTTCTGAAAACAGTAAACAAATTACTTGAATAATATTCTTACTTCTCGACTTTCCAAGCATTAGCCTGACCATCAACGATTATCGGTGCGTCTCTAGCATTGCGGTGCTTAATTTAGAAGCCAGAAAAGGCTGGCACATGCTCATGAGCATTGACTTGCTATACAACTCCTTTGTTGCTAAATCATGCACGACAACATGAAAAGGTTTGGACAAACATCAAAGAGAAGTTTTGGCACTCATCCTTTGGCAGTTAGATTAGTATGTCAAAGAACTAAAAGCAAAAACATAAATAGTTTAACATTGAAGTTACTAAAGAACTTCAAAATAGGTGGTTGAGTAAGATTAAAGATTAGTACATCTCCATGAGAGCCGAAAGTTACGCCTTTAGTCAAAGCGGATTCTATTCATTACCCACCTTAATTATGATCACCCTTGATAGTCGTGTTTCCAATATCGGCCACCCATGATTCATCAGTCATCCGACTTACTAAGTCAATGTGAGTCGAAGAATATGGGTAGTAAAGTTGTGGCCTACACAAGTAGTTGGCCTTGATACTCAAGTTTTCACATTGGAAATTGTCAATGCGAACTAATTGCCATCATATTGGATTATTACATGGGGTTGGAGGGTAGTTAGTACTTAGTATACTTAGTAGTGGTGGGATCATTTACTAAGTCTTTTCACCATCAAAGACTTTGTGTATGAAATATCTTATACAAAATGTATTATCTGAATATTAATGCGAAATTAATCTAACATTAGAATTTTCCTTTTTATTATATACTTAAAATTATTGTTCAATTCATTTCTTTTAAAGGGTGTTATACTTCAAAATTATTAAAAGGCACTGGAAGAAAATAATTAAGTACTTTTATTGATTGAAAAAGGTTATTAATACATGCTGCATGTTAAAGGGAATTTACATATTTTGATTCTATTAGGCTCTGCATATTTTATATGTGTGTGTGTTGTAAATCCTATAGTTTCCAAAATGAGTGACATTATATCAAAAAAAATAAAATTTTCTAAAATAAAAGTTTCTAACCTTAGTTCCTTTAATTATTGTGATTCTCTTTCCACAATGTGTTTTACTAATATGTATAGTGTATTTCGGACATCCGGGGATATTATATATATGGCGCGTTCGAGAGGGCTACATGGCGAGTCCATTGGATCCATCCGTCTTGCTATTTGCAGATAGCCCACAGGTCCCACTTTGTTGACAAAATGAGTTTGTATTTTATTATTCATGAATTAACATTCGGTTTACTCTCTAATCTATATATATAGTCCAGTATAAACATGGTTATTTGGAGTAATTATAGTTCTGAGAAGTTCTCGGAGCCTCGTCGGCAGGATGAGAGCCTTCACGGCCTTTATGGAGGATGGATCACGTATTTGTCGTACGTGATAAGCGGGATTACTGCCGGTATCTACCGATTAGGCCATATCATAGATTGGCCACTTATTGTCTCGTCGAGAGATGGCCCGAGACACGTCCATGTCGGTCGAGGCGATCTGCGCTACAGGATGTTGCTATCATAATTGGCCTTAGTATAGATGGCCCCGCCATCACTGGGACATGTATGCTCGATGTAGCAGAGTTATGCGGTGAAGATTTGCTCCGGAGTCACCCACCAGATGCTCTGGGAGGGATTAGGCTATCTCCATGGATGGATTATGTCGGCGAGTTATCGACCAGGACGTGCGTGGGGTCGCTTTGGAGCGAAGTCGCGCGTGGGGAGTTCTTATTAAGCGGCCGATGGGATCATGCGTTTTGGACGAGAAGGGGATATCCACGGTGGCTTTTATACAGTACTCGAGTGATTTGACACGGTCTCGACATAGGCCCGGGGTGGTGCGATTACTTGCACACACGTATCGGGGACAATATTAGATTACCCGACGAGGCGGATTGATGCCGGTATTAGTGGTTTGTATTACACTCATACGAGGGTATGTATATATATATTTTTTGTAATTTCATAAAACTTTCGGTACGAATTAGATCGGCTTAATTTATGTTTATTGTATACTTTCGGCTATGGTCTTGGGAGGGGCTTCCGTGGGCCGATGTGATTTTGCTAGGCGATCACATTGCCATATCCAACACCACCATTGGCGCATGCCTTGCCTGATGGCCGATGTCGATGGCGTCGTAGGCGAGGTATGGACGATGGATTACCGTGGGGATGAGCATGGCGTTCGGCCAGAACGGGTGAGGTGAGCGAGGCAGTGCCCCGGATTGGGGTGTGGGTGGAGTAGCTGACACGGGTGCTTAGCCCGTGGGTGTCTCCTCCTATCTTAGAGATAAACTAGACATATGAGAAACTTAAAGATTGAGTATTATATCATAAAAAATTATATGGTTGTAATTATATGTTACACAATTATATGGTTCATATAGTAATTTAAATCTTGTGGACATAAAAGTATTTGTCGATATGGTTAATGTGTGGAGTCTTATAGCGGCCGTGCGTCGGAGAGGTAGTTGACGGCTTCCAGATGCCCTTGGCAATCGGAATATCGTGCCGATGTCACCTGTGTTTGAGACTGTTGGTGGCATCGTTGGGAGCGCAATGTTAACCGGTTTGAAACACGCTCAGGAGATACAGAACACAATACTACGGCGTCGTTTATGAGTCACGGCGCCGCGTGAAACACCGGTAGCGATTGGGCGACATATCATGCCGATACGCCGCACTATGGGATGCGATCGGCGAGGATCATTACTTCACCCCCTATGATGGTATGATGGACTTCAGGATCATGCGGTGGTATTATCGTATTACGGCGTTTGTGACTTACGGTTGCATAGGGATGATATGAGGTTTCATACTCTGATGGTAACATTATGAATGTTATAGTAAGTCGGTGACGTTTTTCACAAAATATTTTACCTAATTTTAATCAATAGAGTATGTAAATTATAATAGTGGCTTCTCTTTGGTTAATACGAGATCGCCGCCCTTGGTTGGCCTGGTGAAGTCGGTCTCATTACCTTCTGTGATGTATGCGACGCCTGCCATGTGCCGTCGGCGTTCTGTGGGAATCGGAGAAGAACCTTATCTTATATTACAGGAGTACGCTCGGGAGGCATCCACATCACATGCACCATCGGTAGACCTCCGGGTGTCATGTCTGACTCAGTCACAGGATGTAGCCCGGCCAGAGTAGGGAGAGGGGGATAGGGAGCGGGAGTTAGCTGAAGTCGTCTCTTTAAAGAGATAATTGAGCGGTCATGAATGTAAACCAGTGACGATCACATGCGCGCCAATCCGAGTTTGACTACTTTGTTACCCTCTCATACCACCCCTCACTAACACCACATTTAGTATCCCACACGTGACACGTCTTTGCCTTCCTTACATTTGACATCACCATCCATTACTTTGATGACAGTGCTAGACGCTACACAGTGGGGTAGACCCAGGGTAAGAGCGCCGGGGCTGGCGATATGCATCGACTACTTCATCCACCAATTACCTCGGCTCCACCGATTCGGCTCCATCGACTCCCTCGGTTCTAGGTTACCTCGAACACCATAGGATCCCTATTTTGACAAGGCATTTGTTGTGTGGCGAATCTGAGAACTATTAAGAAACGTCTTGTGGGATATTGATATATTATTAACCTTTTATATATGATTTTTATTTTTATATGTACAAATTTTTGTTATAAATAATTCTAAATTAATTATTATAATAATTTGACTTTGTAGTAAATGTGATAAAGAAGCTGCAAACCATTATCGAAATTTAATAATGAACAAAAAACACACTTTTAAGCGCTCTCTAAATTAATCTTGGTTTTAATACATAAAAATGTTTCAAATATTCTCTAAATTTCAATGCGGTTTTTTAATACATAAAAAATGCAATTTTAGTATTCTCTAAAACATAAATATTTTATATAATCTCCGGGATTATCGAAAAACAAAACATGTTCATCTTGGAATTTTCGATTGTCATCGATTGGGTTTGAGGTATTTCAACATCATAGGGTTTTAAGGTTTATGGTTTTTGGATGTTTTGGGTTGCCGACATTGGTGTAGTGTTTCCATCTCGTGCAACGGGTTTTAATGATGGGTAGGACAATACTTTATGGTAATGCCTCTCTACAATCCTTATAGAGGAATTAGATTAAAGCGAGGACATGAAGCATCCTTAGGTTTAGAAAACAATTCCAACCCTCTTTTGGTATATGCAAACACAAAATGGAAATTTTGTTTTTAAAAATAAGTGAAGCTGTTTTTAAGAATAATACGAGTAACAACAATAAATGATACTAACTCTTGAATTGCAATTAGGATCAGACTTTCATCTAATCTATAACTATATGTGTATTTGATGGAGCGTTCACAATGTAACTAAAGTGTTTAGTGTAAAAAAAAAAAATAACATTTTTTAAAAACATGGTTAACACAATTTTGTGTTTTCTCAAAACTTTTATTGTCATTTGATTTTATTTATGTTATTTATTTCTGTGGAATTTTAATTTTTGAATAGATTGAAAAAAAAAAAGCATGTTATGAATTTTAATTTTTTTTATACTAGAAATGCTTTCTATAAACATTACCAAGTAGGCTCTAAACTTGGGGGCCAACTGCATATTCGTAGCTTGTATATTTCTTAACACTTCACTGCATAGCTTTCAAAATACTAGGATAATGTTATATTCAAATGAGAAGGCATCACAATGAGACCAATTCTCATAATTCAATAATATATTTTGCAGTAGTATTTATAAGTTAAACATATTTGAATGTCTTTCTTTATTTATTTAATTTCCAAAAATTCAAGAAACCATGTAGTCAGAATTTTGTTCTGAGAGAGATTGACAAAAGATTCATGTCTTAAACAAGAATGAATGGGATATATATTAAGTTATCAACAAAAGTTTTAACTTGGGATAATTATAATGCCTAGTGTTTTCTGCATGGACCATGACAACAGCAGCTATATGTTCTTTATCTCCACAAGCATTGAACTGGATCCAGTAGCAAAATGACCTGAAAGTCCCAGTACTCTCTCTATCAAAGTCACTGTGAGAGCTGTTCCTCTCTGGAAGTGGAAGCTGCCAACATAAATAAATAACATAAATGGAGTATATTAATACGACCAGTTACTGTGACTCTATTAATTGGCTTTGAATTCAAATCTTAAATAAAGAAATAAGATAGAACCATGTCTTCAAACAATAACTAACAATATACGTCCTAAATAATGGGAGCGAGGTCCCATAAGGACTACGAAAAAACATACCTCTCCTTCATCTTATAGCTGAATGCGGGTGGTGAACGCAGCAAGGATGACCTAGTTGATTTATTGAACTTGATTTATGTTCTTACAAGAATGCCGATTGTGACCTAGTTGTTTGCACAACCCGTATGTGATCAGGGTTTTCAACCTAACATCAACATTATGCAACCGGGTAGATTGGACGTCCACTTGAGCGTCGCATTATTCGGGTGATGCGTCAGCGGTGCCATCGTAAAGAGGCGCTCGTCTTTATTGAATATTATGGAAAGGGTGCCCCATGTGTCATAGTGCGACTTAGTAGTATAGTAGCCTTCTGAACAAGCGATCAACGCAGCGATCTTGACGTGCGATATGATATGGCTACATGGAAAGCCATATATCAATGTCTTTACACATGTGCAAGTTTTTTCATGTAAGTTGACGCGATGAGTTCGGCCACTCCTTGACTTTACATGGAATAGGCCCTTCATGTGATCGTAAAGGACAATTTCCATCGAACCAGCCTTATGACACGGCCGCACGGATGCAGCGTCAGCGTGCGAGTGAATTGCTCGGTGGATGCCCGATGTTTACTTCTCTTCTTGCAACAAAGTAAGCTGTTGAAGCAGGAAAAAGGTCAAGTTGTACTAATGCGATTCTTTGGGAGGCAGGCTCCTTTAAGGACACTATTAAATACCTATGAAATGTTTGTTGTCCATTAAAGCCCATATCTTGACCTCGTCGTGTGAAGAACCCTGCTTGGAAAGGGCCTTACTAGCCATTGTAATGCTTCGGAATTAATTCTCCCAATTGTGTTCATATGCTTTTTGAATTTCCGTTCTGTGCTCACTAAAGCTGCTCGGCAAACCAAATTCTTCAAAATTTTATCTTTGAATCGGGTCATAAAATTACTAGAGAAATGACGCAAGCAAATCCTGTGATAGGCAAATGGTGTAGCTGACCAAGATGAGGATAAATGCATTGGCATGCGGATTCTGGATGTAATGCGATATAGCATAAATTCGAGTCCTTTGAGTAACTTCGTTCTTATACATGCCAGAACCATCCCCCGACTATCGGTATTTTCGCCTTTTGTAATAGCAAATGCTAATGGAAGCAGTGATTATTTCGGATCACACCCAGCAATCAATAGCTTTGCCTTTATGCCCATATAAATGTGTACCATCTATACTCCTGCGGAGACGACAATGTTGGAACCCTTGATGGATGGCTTGAATGGCGGAACACACGTTGGAATATCTCAGTGTTTGGCATATTAGTTTCACATGTTTTCCAAACAACGACACATCCGAGATTTGCTTGCTGCATGCCCCGAGCAATGTGGCAGCTCTACGTATATGGCGAGAGGGATCCTTACGAATAACCGTCTAATTGCTTTATGCTTTCCATCCAACGCCTTTTTGTATGATATTTGATATCCCCATTTTTCCATCACACTCGCCTGAATAGCAGTCGTAGTCAATGTGAATTGTGCCTGAATTAATGCCTTTATATGAGTAGAAACCAATTGTGAGTCTAGTTGATGATGGTCCTGGTTCAAGCAAGGATTGACACAAGTATGCGGCTCAATATATTTGTTGATAACAAATAAGGAAGTATTTTTGACAACCATTGCACGAAGCTTCCATGGGCGGGGACATTCTTGACCTTCTTACATCTTAAAGCGGCGATTTTGAGGATGCAACAAAGACATACTCTTGGTGTGCTTTAATAGAGAGTGAATCTTTGCGACCTCTTGCAAATCGGTTGAATTAAAAACTTGCCCAGTGCGAATTCTCCACTTTCAATTCTGTAGTAGGCTGCACCCATGGAGTCGACAACTTTGCAATGACATTATCCGGGTTTTTCAACATGTTGAAATTGAGGTGGTGGTAAGTGATAGGTAGCAGGGGATGGCTCATCGATGTCTCATCGTCTGGGTGATTTGATGACATCACAGATGGTGCTGTGCGAAGACATATATCCCTTGTTCATTCTCAAAGCGGTTGAAGCTCGAAAGAATGATGCGTAATCGATCAACTTGACATCCCGGCGTCATCTCCGTCGCATTAAATCGTGGCTTGTCTTGTATGTCGTCCATTCGTTCTTGCATCCACACCTTTGTCTTCATCATCTCCATTTGGTCCGATGTCGGAGTCTGAGGATAACTACTAGGCCTGATAGTAGTGTGTGCAACATTGTAATTATCGCGTACAAATATATACGCATGGCCACCGGATTGGTTCCCGATTGTCTTGTGACTTCGAGCATTTAATACTCTGATTCAATTTCGGTTGTTGTGTTAACCCGATTCAACATTTCTTCACTCTTGTCATCCGTCTTGGATAGGGTTGGAACTTTCCCTCCCTAAGGGGATACTTACAAATGAGTACTAATTTGAACCTTCTTTTGTCAATGGTTGTCTTTAAGTATATCATATCAATCAATTGGCCCCGAAACGTGCGTTCAATCGGTACTTGGTATAACGGTTCGCTCCACATCATATTCGACATACATTTTACTCCTCGATATTTGTCGGGTATAGTAACGTGGCGGGAATTGTTTAGACCGGTATGAATTAACACGTACAAAATTGTCTCAAAAATTAATTAAATGTTATGAGAGGTAATTATCCTTATATCCCACATCAGCACATCATAAATAAAACAAACAAAGTGTCCTCATTTTTAAGCTAGAAACAAACCTCCCAGATTTAGATTTGTCTAATAAAGCTTATTAGGTAAGGTAAAGATTTCCATTTACGGTCTATATTACTAAATTTATTATATTATTTTATTTGTTATCTTCCATAGTTTATTAATTTTAAAATGTAAAAACTAAATAATTTAAAATATAGAAAATTTAAGCTAATTTTATTTATATTTGATCTTTTTTAGATTTTCATTATTCTCGTTTTTTTCTTTGCAACCCGAACATGGTATTTACCTTGATACCAAAAAGATAAAGCAGTATTACCTTGCTTTTGGTTGATGAAAATGATGGAAGATGAGGAAGAATTAGTGTTCATTTCGATTTTTATTGTAGGACTGAGTTGGGTAATCTCCCTCAATTTACCTATATTGCTGATATTTACCACATATTGTGATTAAAATTTGTGGTAATCGGATGAAATACATAAAGAACACATACAAATTTATGTGGTTTGATAGTATGCCTACTACATCCACATAAATAACGGTTCAAACTTTCATTATAATCAAATAGCTTACATAATAAGGTATTTATAATAATCTTGAATATGACAAAAAAAAAATTGGCTCAAACTTTCACTATAACATAATAAGGCATTTATAATAATCTTGATATGTGAAAAATTTATAAATTCAGTGAGTTTGTTTCTAGTTTAAAAAATGAGGAAAGATGAAGCGGACCTTTTCCGAAACGGATAAGGAGCGCGACCGGGAGAGGCTCGGCGCATGATGGAGCGGGACGGGCGGCCGGAGCACGACGGAGCCGGGGCGGATCGCGGCGGCGGAGGGAGAAAGTGAGATGGAGCGGAAAACCACAGCGGCGATATAATTCAGCTTGATTGTCGCCGTTGTGAGCGGCGACATTTGAATTAGTTAAAATCTTGCCCAGTTTAGAGCGGCGACATTTGGATTAATTGAATGGCGGGTTGTGGGCGGCGGCGATTAAGTGTATCAATCTGCCATTCACAACAACGGTAATTAACGGAAATTCAAATCTTGTAGTCGGGTTCATGGCTTTTGCATGAATCAAATCTTAGATGTTCCGTTCTTGCGACATTAAAAGCTCTATTATGGGAAATATTTTGGACGCAACAGCAATTTTATTTTATTTTTTTTAAATTAGCTTATTTCCGTACAAAACTCAAAAAATGTGAACTAAAAGATCTAAAACCAATTTCAAGTCCCCCTTATTTAACAAATATTTTATAAAATTGATAAAATATTTGATAAATGATCCAACTGGCCCTAATTACATCCTCAATAACCTTAAGTACAAGATTGTATATAACAAATACAGTAACACCTAAGGTTTACTTCATACTTAAGGTTTCTTGGATCATTAATCAAATATTTTGCCTTTATAAAATATTTTTGAAATTATGAGACTTTTCCTTGGTTTAAGTATTTTGATCATAATTTTTTAAATAAATTGAAATGGGGACACTATAACATAGTTTTCCTAATATGTAAGTAAATATGTTATTAAATGATTGTTATTTTAACTATAATTAGGTGTTCATGGCCCTTTAGGCGTAGTTCTAAGTGGCAAAAAGATGATGACTATATGGTTCTAAGTGTTTATAAGAACACATAATGCAAAGTAAATAGATATAAGAGTTTTGGACAAAAATAGGTTATTTAAAAAAAATTATAAATATATATTGAAAACAGTAATGTTGGCCAATGTATCTAGCAATCTTTGTAGTCATGGGCTACGTCATTGATTTTTTAAGTTAATGTCATGTTGTGAAGCTAAGCATGTGCTGATATTAAGCTTAAAAAAATTATAAGTGGAAAGGCTAACTTTAGGCGTTAGTTTGTTTTTAAAACTATTTTGATAATTTTTTTAAAAATTTGTATTAGTTTGGGAGATATAACATATAAATATAAAAATAAAAAATAATTAGGTGTCCAAGGCTCAGAAAACCCGGCCCAATCCGGAATCTTAGGCTAGCCCAATGACATGGGCCGACCCAAAAAATATATTCAGTGGTTAATATTTAAGATATTTGTTTCGATTCAAAAAACAGGAAAAACCAAATATTCAGCCATGCTTTTGTGGCGCTAAATTTATTTGGGAGGAGTTGTTAACTATCAGAAAAAGTTACATTAAAAAAAAAATGTATCAGAAAAAGTATTTAAAAATTAAGAGTACGTTTCAAAAATGTTTTTATTCTGAGTGCTTTTTCATAAGTATAATATTTTAAAAAGAGGGGTTAGGTTTTTTTTTTTTTTATCATTCTTAGCCTCAGTACCCTTTTATCATTTTTTTGTCTTATCATAGTGTGTGGTGTGTGTCGTGCTTATCTGACGGTTTTGTTTTCGTCGTCTTGTTGTGACATTTTTCTGGTGTGTAGGTGATTCGAATTGCAAAGCAGGTCGATCGAGACGTCAGTCAGTCGTGGTTCACCGATATCTTTGCGAGCTTTTGTTCGTATGTATTATAATTAAATTAATAGAATTATCGAATATGTAAGAACTAAATTCGATTCGTTTATCTTGATAAGCTTTGGATCTTCTGTCGTTCTGCAGAGTTTTTAACGAATTTGATTCTTTGTTGTTTGATAGATGTATTCTTTAGTTTTGTCAGTAAAATTATTCGTTAAGAATCTGTAAAAACTTGTTTAAGATAGTATATCCAGTGTTTATCATATAACAATATTAAATTAAGCGTTTTTTGTTTGAAGAGAAAAATAATTCGTTAATTTCAGTATGATAAATCGATAAAGCATAAGAATGTGCGTAAAAGCGTAAAGAATGAGAATAAACCAGAAGTTAATAAGCATCATCGCACCAACTAAGCGCCACATATATTTGATAGTTGCGTCTATATGTTTGATATTAGCATTGTAGTATAATCTGCTTTGGCTACAGTTACACATTATCATCTTGTAATTTATTTAATTTATTATGCCTCGGGACATATATACTTGCGATTCAATCACTAAATACAAATAAACGTACACACCATGACGACTTAAAACAAAAACAACCATCGAGACGCTACAACTACCCGTTTACCACAAAGGCGACATAAATTATACACGTGACAAAAGTCATTTACTAATCACCTTAAAAAACACATATATAAAACCTAGACATGTGTAATAAATACTTTATTGACAAAAAAATGGAAAAATGTGTGGGGACAGCGATTTGAAGTCAAGAATTTAATAAAAATTACCTTATCATGAAAAGAAAGAGTATAACAGAGCAAAAGTCATAGTGCCAAGCGCTTAGTATTTCAATTCAAAATGTTTCCTAAATTTTATTAAATATCCTATTTTTTCAAATCATTTATGTAAAACATGCTTTTTCTTAAAACGTCATAAGAAAAATTAAGAAAATGATTTAAAATTTTAAAAGTGTTTCTTTTTTATTTTTTTGAATCGAAAATTTTAAAAGTGTTTCTTAAATCCTGAAAAATAATAATGATATTTTTAAGTCGACTTTTAAGATAAAAAAAGAAAAAATTTAAGAATCATTATCAAATAGTATATAAATTTAAAAATCATATTCGTTAATTAAATAACTTAAAAACCAATTACAAAATTTCATTGATATTAATATGAAGGATAATAAACACAGTCACAACCTGGAAGCCCCATCGGACAAGTGAATTGTTTAACACCCAAGCCCATTAACGGACAGCTGGACGTAAAACTAAAAAGCGTGGAAGCAGCCAAAAAAACAACTCTGTCTGTGGCAATAGCACTTCCTCTTTCCTATAAAAAGGAAACCCTAATCTATTATCCCATTACAGGTCAAAGTGAACTTTTTCTAAATTTCTATTAAACTTCTTTGCTTCATAAGCTAATAGGGGTCTTCAACAGGCCGGGTCGGGCTGCCCGGCCCGGAGAAATGAGACCTTAGACCCGAGTCGGGCTCGACCTTTAGGCCCGTTGACCGATCAACAGGTCGGATCGGGTTTAAGAAATTTTTAAAGTCCATGGCTCAACCCACGGGCCCAAACAAGACAGGCATGCCAAGCCCATCTCTCCCCCCTTCCCCCCTCTTCTCTCCCACCCTTCTCCCTTCCCCTCTAGCCGACCGTTGGTGGAACACCTCCCATCCCCTTTCCCAACAGTAATGTTCTTCATTTCTCTCTTCCCAACGGTCATGTGACTATTGGAACCTTTCCCATTTTTTTTTCACTTCTTTTTTTCTCTATAAATATTACACATTTTGTTTACCATTTTTTTTTATCAAATTAGTATTTTAATTTCTCATTTTCTTTCACAAGTTCACTCAATTTTCTCTCACATTCTTTAATATTTTCTATTGTTCTTCACTTCTTCATATTACATGATATTATTGGTGGTGCAAAATTGCAAATCAAGCATAAGAATTTCTAATAATTTGATTTGTAGTTAATTTCTACTTCGATCCTCCAATTCAAGAATATTTCTACTCACTTTTCTTTATTTGTTTGTTACATTTTATTTTGATTCAATTTTTTTTAGTATATATTTTACACAATTTTAATATGGATAAAGGTATGCGCATATTCTTCTTAAATCTACGCAACATCATCAAACAAAAAATTTAATTTTAAATATATAATTTTTTTTTTATAGAATATAAATAATTTTAGAAATAATAAAAAATAAATAAAAACAAAATGTAAAATTTATAAAGAAACTTAAATAAGTGATCAAATTCGACACAAGTCATCTAAAAGACATAACGAATATGAAAGCTAAACATAATGTATGGTGTTATAAATTATATAATTATGTAAAGACGAATGCTTAAATTTAAAATTTTTTTCTTATGATGAGTCTTCAGGTCGTGAAATGAATGATTTGATTACATAATAAGAGTCGAACAACTTTTTAATACTTATTTAACTCACATTATTTTAAACAATTCAAACATTGATTAATCCTCAATTCCTAAAATGTTGGTCCGAAATAATGTTAAAAGAGGTATTATGAAAATTTCAAATAAAAAAAGATAAGATTTTAAAAATATTTTAAAATTTAAGGAAAATTTTGTTTAACATCTTATATTTTATTATCTTTAATGCATGGTGCTTTTATGTATACATCGTTTCATTATATGTGATAAAGGAATGGATGTTAAATAAAAGAATAATTTCATTTAAAACAATAAAGGTTTCATATAGTGGTAAAATATAGCAACTTTAATAAATGATGAAATTATAGATTTAAGATTCGTAATAAAATATTTACAATAACATTGTATAAATGCTTCTAGTAATGATACAACAATACAAAGATTAAAAAGACTTGCAAATAAAAGATGATCATGCAAAATTATTTCAATGACGTTGTTGTGCATATATTTTAAACTTAATTGTAATAGATGGATTAAAACAAGTTGATAGTACATTATAAAAATTAGGAGACATTGCATATAATATTAATTGTCTCAAACAAAATGATGAATTATTTTTTATTGTTGCAAAATTGCAAATATGAAAAGAAAAAATATAAGTTTAGATATACCAATTATATGGAATTTTACTTATAAACTTTTACAAAATATTACAAAATATAAAAAGATGATTAGTGACAATTATACGAAATGCAATTATCTAATAATAATAATGAGCAGATGCTGATGATAAAATGATTATGATTGACAAGATTATGGACCTTCTACGAGATCTTTTGAAATTTTTGACGCTTCAACAAATATTTTTTCAGATCACAGATTATCCAACTTCACACGGCCATTATGCAAATAATTAGTATTTATATGGTACTCACAAAATTATTTAAGTTATGAAATTTTTAATGATGCTACCTGCAATGCTAGAAAAGATTAAAAATTATTGTGAGAAATACCTTTGATTTATTATATTGGTTTAATTTTTATGGACCTCAAATTAAAATTTGATGTTCTAGATGAATGGGTTGCAAGTTATTTTATAAATAAGATAAAAAAAAATTGAAGAAATTAAAATGAAGTAATTTGTTATTATATATTTTATATAATATTTATGTTAAAAATATTTCGAATGAGTGATAATGATAAAATCATCATCCACGATGCTCTCCTTATCTTTTATAAAAGTTCTATAGAAATGTTAAAAGTACAAAAAACAACAACTAAGCTCTAAATAATACAACCGATATAGATATATCTTAGTGTATAAACAATTCAATTTGAAGACAATGAAGATTTTGAAATTTTAGAATGGTGGAAAACAACAAATAAAATAATCCCGTGGTTATCTATTACGACACACGATTAACCGTCATGAGTGACGCTTGCATCTAAGCCTTTTAGTGTGTGGAAGAGTGGTTAGCAAAAACGATGTAATTTGTCACTAATCTAAGGTGAGTATGTTTTAAAAGATTGAATTTAACTCATAAGACGTGACGATCATTGCTCTCGGTAAACTCGCACTAAATGACCGACATGCAGAACTCGATTAGCACCCAAATAGTGCACATTTCGAGCCTCTATGTAGAGTAGCAAAGTTTTATGCGCTTTTGTGTACTAATCCACTTCAATAACCAATTGACATATTCAGTCCCGCTTTTGCTAATGATCACACTCTTGTTATTTTAGTAGTTTTGCAGGTCAAAGCCCTCATGATTCTCAATTTGACTTAGCACAATGAACTTGAGTCAATTCAAGACTCATGATCAACTGAAATTCGGGGCTTCAATTTATCATGATCAAGGAGCAACCGTGGAAATTTTGGGGTTGCAAAATTTGGCAACTCAGAAATTTCGCAGTTGTTTAATTTTCGAACCTCTCACCTGTGACTCACCCGTCTCCCCGATCACATCCGGTGGTTTAATACAAGTTTGCCCTTATGTAATTTTTGATTCTTCAATACACTTTTTGTAATTTCATCGAGCCTATATAAGCCTCATCCATGCTTGTAATCAAAGACATCTTGTCATTCAATCAATCAAGCACGGCTTCCTCCCTCCCTTGCCGCTGGGTGATTTTCTCTTTCTTCCTCTTGCTTTCAGATTTTTTTTGAGAGCCAAACACCCTCGAAGGATGATGCAAATCAAGGGATGTCAGCTAATCTCCCCGATCCTGAAGGGAAGCGCCACCGGTGCTGTTTTGTGGGCTTGAATGCATGTTCTATGTTCGTATGTTTTGCATTTCTTTTATGGTATTTGCAGCCTCGTTTTCACTGCAGGTTAAAATCTCTTGCCATATTCTCTTTAATGTGTATTTGGCAAGCTGGTTCAATGGATACTACTGATCCATCGAGGCTCGCTTAGTCGTTTCCCCGCGAAGAGTCGTAGGTAGAGTTTTTAGATGTGTTTTAACTGTTAGGGACATTTTTGCCTAATGAAATGTTATCTTTCAAAAAGGAAAGCTCTGTGTGGTTTAGGCTTTAAAGCTAAAAGAAGATCCTGCTCTCGTGAAATGACTATATGTCATGCTCCCAAATGCGAGGAGATAGACCCGAGTTGATGTTAAGCTAACTTAAAAGACTAAGTCCAGTGGGCCCAAGACCCTGATTACCTCCTTTAACTTTTACTTCGCTGATTTCACTTGCAACCATTCACACACACTGGTTTCCACACACCCTTTTAATCCAAGGAGGAAACACCATTTTCAATACACTGTAACCCCTCTCTCACGAAGAAAACCCATCCTTGTGTTCGACCCTAGAGCCACTATACTGCAGTAGCTTTGCTACGCCGGTAGGAACTTAGGTTATAAATTTTGTTGATTCCGAACACCTACCTGAAATTAGACACGAATCAATTGGCGCCGTTGCCGGGGATGGTGCCCTAGTGAGAAAGAAAAGCAGTGAACTTGTGATTCACATCACAAGTATTGGTGCTATCTCATTTCTTTTTTATTTTATTCATTTTTTCCTCACTCTGCAAAGAATCACAGGGGAATTTGAAGATTTCACAAAGAGGAGCTCAAGACTTCCCTATGCAGACAGTTAATATTGTTTTGATTTTAGCTAACCACAACTTTTTATTGGTCTAGTTTTTGCCGGGCTTCTTGCTTGTGGTGTGACGATAGCAACTATAAAGGATAGAAACACCGCAGCAGAGATTGAGAGGCTAGGTGCTTCGAATAAGAGGGTTGTAGTTAGCCTACACACTAATCCATGTGGAGACTCCACCGTAATACTGTGAGCCAACAGCCCATCAGAACCCAATGCATACAGATCAATGAGGGATCACATTCACCCACCTTAGGTGAGTGCACCATGCATTATACCCCAGAGGATGTGGCAAAGGATAACGTGATTGCGCCTCAAGCCCGACTCTTCACAGGAAAATGAAAATCCACACATGATCTCTGGATTTCGAGGAGGTTTGCACTACTTCAAGGAAGGTACATTCGAGCATGGGCTTACTGCTAAAGGCTTTGACACTAAAGATAAAGCCAAAATTTGGCGACCACTAAGGCCAAGGACCACTGCAGGTGGTTTCGCATCGTATCAAAACTCCTCCCGCCGAGCTGTAGGGCGAACTACCAGCAAAGTCCCAACGCCCAGGGCCACTAGTCAACCCAAAGAGTGGAAGATCAATCTTGCGTCCCGCACATGCAGAAGATCGACGTTGCTGGGAAAGATATATGGAGACCATCAATGCGTGCCCACACCATGGCTTCGATGCATGGATGTTGGTCAACCATTTTATGATAATGTCCCTCCCATGAAACAACTCGGAAACCATGTGGGGACTTCTCAACAAAATCCAGAGCGAAGCCATGGATTTCAATCTATGTCATGAGATCTCCAAAGCTTGGGATGAACCAAACCGGGAAATTAGCGAGACCTGGAGGCCCCCGAGTGAACCAAAAAGGGGCATTTTTCACCTATTAGAGGAAATGGAAATGAAAAGCCAAGCTTCTTCTTTGACTAGAAGATTGGAAGAAGCTAGAGCTGAATCGGCATAAATACAGACGATAGCGAACCACATGCCTCTCAATCATGTTTCAATTCCAATCATAGGTCATCAAGGAATCAATGTCAATTGCTCCCTCAATTAGAGATTTGATGCAAGAGCAAGCAAACATAGTGGATCAAAGTAGGCATCCGATAAGTGCTCCATATGGGAATACCTACAATCCGGATTAGAGGAACCATCCTAATTTATCATGGAAGCCAAAACCCCCAGCTTATACTCCCACCGGTTCACAGCAGCAACAAACCCCACCCTCGTCACCTGTAGAGCAAGCCATTGTGAATTTGAGCAAGGTGGTGGGTCATTTCGTTGAAACGGCAGTGAATGCTCGCTACCACCTGGCAATCGAGAAATCTTGGAAGTACTTTCAATAAGAGATTAGACGACTTATAGTGCTCGGTCTCAAGTTATTTATTATTGGATACAAGAAAAGGAAGAATTTCCCTCTCAAAGCAACCAAACCCCAACACATTACATGAAGAGGCGCACTAGTAACGAGTTCCAAAGTTGAATGGTCGAGGCAATCGTCACCTTTGAGGTGGCAAAGAGCTTACAATGCCATCACCAAAGGCGTAGACCTAGAAACGAGCTATTGAATCTTTGAACCGGGAGGTGGTGATTAAGCAGACTATTAAGGAATATAAGCACTTTACCTTTCCTCAATCACTAAGAACTAAAAAGAAGGCAATTAATCAGGCTGAAATTTTAGAAGTATTGAAGCAAGTAAAGATCAACATTCCACTACTTGACATGATCAAGCAAGTCCCTACTTATGCAAAATTTTTGAAGGATTTGTGCACAGTAAAAAAGGGGCTGAACATTGACAAGAAAGCTTTCCTAATTGAACAAGTCAATGCCATTATCCAATGCAAGACTCCAGTGAAATACAAGTCCAAGTTACTTGACCATTTGGTCGATATAGGGGCATTTGCGTAGAAGGCCTTCTTGGATGCGGGAGCAAGTGTGAATCTCCTCCCTTATTCGATGTACAGGCAGCTCGGGCTGGGGGAACTAAAGCCCACCTCCATCACACTTTCTCTTGCTGATAGGTCGATCAAAATACCGAAGGGAACAGTGGAGGATGTATTGATTCAAGTGGACAAATTTTACTATCCAGTAGATTTTGTAGTACTCGACATAGAACCCGTAGAGCGGGACGATTATGTACCATACGTCTTGGGAGAGACCATTCTTGGCCACCTCAAAATGCAATTATCAAGAAGCTGCGAGGAATGGTGTCATGCAACTCACCTTCGGAAACATGACTTTAGGCTCAACATCTTTACCATGCGAGTAAAGCACATGCGGCCCGGAGAAAGATGTCCCAGAAGAAGCATGCATCATTGACACCATCCGTGAGGAACAAGCTGATCAACAGGGTATGCTGGATATACTAGATGAAGAGTTGACTGAGTGTGCAGAAGAATAGGAAGAAGTTGACATGAAATCCGTACAGGGATATTGGAGAAAAAGAAATGAAATTTTGCCATTGGTATTAGGAGAGAAATCAGTGAGCCCCAGAAAATAGATCTCAAGCCTCTGCCTATGGAACTGAAGTATGCTTATTTGGAAGATCATGAACAATGCCCAGTGGTCATTTCAGCCTTGCTCAGCACTGCACAGGAAGATAGCCTGCTGCAAGTCCTCAAACAGAACAAGAAAGCCCTTGGATGGAGAATATCCGATTTGAAGGGCATTAGCCCAGCAATCTGCACCCACCACATATACTTAGAGGAGGAGGCAAAGTCAGTGAGGCAGACCCAAAGAAGACTGAACCCACATATGCAAGAAGTGGTTAGAGCAGAAGTCTTAAAGCTGCTGCAAGCTGGCATCATATACCCAATATCAGACAGCACCTGGGTGAATCCAACCCAAGTAGTACCTAAGAAATCAGGCATAACCACGGTGCATAATGAGAAAGGAGAGGAGATACCCACTCGCCTTACTACAGGGTGGAGGGTATGCATAGATTATCGTAGGTTAAATGAAGTAACACGGAAAGATCACTTTCCTCTTCCATTTATGGATCAATTGCTTGAGAGGATTTCTGGCTACCCCTTTTATTGTTTCATGGATGGCTATTCAGGATATTTCCAAATCGAGATCGGCTACTTGGAGGATCGGGGAAAAGACAACTTTCACTGTCCGTTTTGGCACATATACATACGGGAGGATGCCACTTTGGCCTTTGTTATGCCACATACATTCAGCGATGTATGCTCGGCATTTTCGTGATTTAGTTGAGCATTATGGAGGTTTACATGGACTATATCACAGTCTATGGAGAGAATTTTGAGAATTTACCTATTCAACACAGAAACCATCTGCATAGATGCGTAGAGAAAAACTGTAGTGTTGAATTGGGAGAAATGCCATTTATGGTCGACGAGGCATTGTATTGGGGCATATCATTTCGAAAAAGGGATTGAAGTTGATGGCTTAAGTTGACTTGATTTCCAAAGCGCCTCCACCCGCAGATATTAAGGCGTGAGCGGTTTTGGGGTATGCGAGGTTTCACAGGGAGGTTATCACGAACTCTCGAGATTGCCAAGCCACTTTATAAGCTTCTTGAAAAAAAGATGCTTTCACGTTTGAATGGGATTCGAGAATGTCAACAAAGGTTTGAAGAACTTCAGAGACTCATTTAACCCTTTGCACCACTGACTAGTAAGGGGCCTGGCGGCGATTACCTTTCGAGGTTATGTGTGATCACGAGTAACCTCATTTGTCGAAAGCGATCCTTGGACAAAGAACATAAGGAAAACCGTATGTGGTTTACTATGCTAGTAAAACACTGAATGAAGCTCAGAGGAATTACACTACCACTGAGAAAGAATTGCTGGCAGTAGTTTATGCCCTGGATAAGTTTCGTGCTTATTTGTTAGGGGCAGAAATAATTATCTTCACGGACCATTCAGCTTTGAAATATCTGCTCACTAAGAAAAATGCCAAGGCTAGACTTATCAGGTGGGTCCTCTTACTCACGGGGAATTAAACGCAAGTCGGGATAAAAAGGGAGTAGAAAATGTTGTTCTTTGGTGACCTATTCAAACTAACCAGCACACAACACACATAACCCCCAATCTTTAGCGAATTCCCGGAGATCTCTGCTAGCGTAGAGTGCTACAGTTTGCCCACATATTTAACTTTTTAAAGTAACGGGGAGTTACTTGACATAATGGAAAGCCTGAGACAAAGAAATTCTTCCATGCAAAAATCCATTCCTTCTATTGGGAGGAGCCATATTTGTTCAAATATTGTGCTGATCAGATAATTAGAAGGCGCGTGCCGGAAGGAGAACAATTAGGGATACTCGTACTTTGTCATGGCGGTGCACCGAGAGCCATTTGCTTCGAGCGACAATGAAGGTCTTTGCGAGCGGAGGTTTCTATTGGTCATCTTTATTTAAGTATACCCATGCCATATGCAAACAGTGTGACAAATGCCAAAGGTTAGGAAAAATCTCGCCGTCGTATGATGCCCACTTTGAATCTGATACAGTCATTGAGTTATTTGACGTTTGGGGCATCGACTTCATGGGACCATTTCCCACTTCCTTCGGGTATATTTACATCCTCGTAGGAGTCGACTATGTATCAAAGTGGGTGGAAGCAGTACCGTGTAAAGCAGCAGATCACAAGACCGTATTGAAATTCTTGAAAGAGAACATCTTCTCCAGATTTGGAGTCCCCAAAGCCATAATCAGTGATGGGGGTTCACATTTCTGCAACAAACCTTTTGAGAATCTTCTATCCAAGTATGGTGTCAAGCACAAAGTGGCCACCCCTTACCATCCTCATACCAGTGGCCAAGTAGAGCTAGCCAGCGAAATCAGACTATATATTGATGAAAGTGGTGAACTCAAACAAGAAGGATTGGTCTCTTAAGCTTATAGATTCCTTGTGGGCATACAGAACAGCGTAGAAGACCATTCTTGGAATGTCCCCCTATCGTCTAGTTTATGGCAAGGCCTGCCACCTGCCGGTGGAAATTGAATACAAGGCATGGTGGGCAATAAAAAAGTTGAATATGGACATGGGAAGAGCTGGCCTTAAGAGACTCCTTGATCTCAATGAGTTAGAAGAACTCAGGAATGACGTCTACTTCAATTCAAAAATCGCAAAGGACAAATTGAAGAAGTGGCATGATCAACTCATAACCCGGAAGAACTTCAGTAAAGGGGACCAAGTCCTACTCTATGACTCTAAACTCCACCTTTTTCCAGGCAAGCTCAAATCAAGATGGACTGGACCATTCATCGTTCAACAAGCATACCCCAATGGCTCAGTAGACCTACTCAATCCGAATGATAGCAGAATATTCAAGGTCAATGGACAGAGGGTGAAGCCTATGTTGTGCGAGTGGGGAGTGCAAACGGGAGGAAATTCTACCATACGGACCCTCCTGCCAGGCCCCTCGGTATGCATTTAGGAGTGGTTCCTACAGTGTCTCAGAAACCACCAATTTAATTGCTTAGTCTTGTTTAAAGTCCATTTTGCTTATAGTCTAGTTGTTGTCATTTGGGTGACTTGTTTTTCTATGTTTTAGCGAGCTGCGACGGCATGACCACCTCACCTGACTCCTCATTTGCCGGGTGAGGATGAATATCTCATTGTGATTGAGGAGGTACCACTTCTCCACTTCTTTCGTTCCATTCTGGGATAGTTAGTGTTGGAGAAGTGATGTTCGCCTCTTGATGTTAGTTTTTACTTGTACTTCATGCCTAGCAAAGCCCACTACGTGTTTATGGAGGCTTGCTGTTTTCTTATGTTTGCAAAAGTCGAAAATTTTGTAAATTCACCTTGATATATATATATATATATAATACAAATCTATTTTCCTACTTTTGCATCTCATTTTGACCCTATATGTGTGATTTTACCTTACCTGTAAATTGAAGAATTGAAGCACTGTATAATACAAATGCCCAAGTGGTTCCATGCATGAAATGAGTTTTGGTCGGTTGATGACCACAGTAATTACCCACATCTTCCACCACTCTCTGGCCAGTACACACAGGGTTCACATTAGTTTTCTTCAATGGGTTAAGAGAATTTGCCTTCTCCTCTTACTTTACAACACCGGCCCTTAGCTTGTTGGCGAGCTCTTTAATAGATTAGAGTTCCTTATGTACTTGAAATTGATGTGTCTTCCAAAAGAAAAAGAAAAAGAAAAGAAAAATAGATAAGTAAAGCCGCGCCGCTTTGCCTTGAAACCCGAGCACGATCCGGGGTATGGTAACCTTGAAGCACAGTGCCCTAAAAGCCGGTGGTTGGGAGTCCGCAGACTTAGTGCTTTACTCTCTACCACGGGTGGATAGGTAGAGTTTGCGAGTTGAGTCTTTGGATTTGAAATCGTCCAGTCAGTGAAACTGTAGAGTTTGTAGTTGAAAGATCCTTTTGACTTGATTCCACTAAACCTTAGTTGGTTGGGAGTCATCGGTGGATCTAAGTTACATGGACTTTGGTGAAGTCGAGTTTTGACATTACACTTACACAATACATTAGAGTATGAAATAAGTGAGGAACTGAGTCTATTTAGGTTGGTCAACATGTCTAAGGTTTTGGCAGCAGTTTGGTTGGGGAGGAAGGTAGTTTTGCAGCTTATTGGCTTAAACTGATCACTCAAAAACACTTAGAGTTTGGTGGAAATTCAGAGTGATTTCCTTGGAATATATGCTGCAATGAAACTTATTACTATATGGCATTTGTTCTCCCAAACTGGTCTTTATACAGAGTTCCAATTTGTCATACTAAAGGTTAGACATTAATTGCACATACTTTGTGAATAGACAATCCATTTTTGCAAAGACGCAAGCACGCATGATATTTGTTGCTAGGAATTGCCGATATCTCGAGTTAGGGAGTGATTAGTACCCCGAATAGTGCAATGTGAGGCCTTGTTTATAGCCGGGTTTTATGCGCTTTTGTGTACTAATAGACTTCAATAACTCAGTTGACATATTCGAGTCCGATTTTGCTGCGATCACATTTTGTGGTTATTTTAGTAGTTTTGCGAGGTCAAGCCTCATGATTCTGATTTGACTCGAGCCTGATGAACTGAAATTTGGTCGAAGACTCATGATCAAATCAGTGGAAATTCGGAGCGAATTTATTGAAGATTGAAGGAGCAAACTGTGGAAATTTTGGGGGTTGCAAAATTTGGCAACCTGCAAATTTCGCAGGTTGCGAATTTTCGCAACCTCTCACCTGTGACTCACCTATCTCCGGATTGCTTTTTGATCTGGTGGTTTAATACAAGTTTGCCCTTATGTAATTTTGATTCTTCAATACACTTTTGTAATTTCCTCTTTACTGAGCCTATATAAGCTCATCCATGCTTGTAACCAAAGACATCTTGTCATTCAATCAATCAGTCAAGCACGAAGCTTCCTCCCTCCTTGCTGTTGGTGATTTTCTCTTTTTCCCCCTTTACTTTCTTGCATTTTCTTGGTAGCCAAACACCCCTTGATGACAAATCAGGGATGCTTGCTACAATACGATCCTTGAAGGGAAGAAGTACTTCAGGTGTTGTTTAGGTTTAATTGCATGTTCTTATATTACTTGCATGTTTGCATTTTATGGTATTTGTCTTTTTTGTTTTTCGAGGTTAAAATCTAGCGTATTCTCTTTAATGTGTATTTGCTTGGCTTTTTGGGTTCAATGGATACTTTCACTAGATCCATTGAGGCTCAGTTAGTTGTCTCCTGCTAGTTATCGTAGGGTAGAGTTTTTGAGATGTGTTTTAACTGTTAGGGACATTTTTGCCTAATGAAATGTTATCTTTCAAAAAGGAAAGCTCTTAGGGTTTAAGTTTTAAAGCTAAAAGAAGATTCGGTTCGGGAAATGACTATATGTCATGCTCCCAAATGCGAGGAGATGGGCAGGAGTACATGTTGGTTAACTTAGAACACTAAGTCCAATGGCCCAAGACTTCAAGGATTACTCTTTTAACTTTTACTTCAGTTATTTCAGTTTGCAACCATTCACACACACTGTTTTCCACACACCCTTTTAATCAAAGGAGGAAACACCATTTTCAATACACTGTAACCCCTCTCTGCAGAAGAAACTTGTCACTTGTGTTCGTACTGGGCGAACATCACTGCGAGTAGCTTTGCTACGTCAGTGGTAGGAATCCTAGGTTATAAATTTTTGATTCCGAACACCTACATGAAATTAGACATGAATCAGAACTTAAATTTATCAAAACATGCATGGATCCATGATAATTCTCCGTTACCAAAAAATAGTGATTAAAATATTTCGTTAAGTGTATATTGTATTTTTATTTTCTTATGGTTGAAAAGAATAAATGATTGATAAATAAGTAGGTCTTAGAAGCGCAATTGAGATATGTATTTATTTTATAGTGATGTAAAACTTCATTACGTTTCGAATGTAATTATATTTGATGAATAAGATTTTTAAATGAAGTATTTTTATTTTTGAATTGTTTTTAAAACACTTTTTATTTTTATTTAAGCTTGAATCTGATTTTAAATAAAAAAGCGCAATAGTACAAAGTGGAGGGATTGAGCTTTTAGGTCAGCCTTTTAATAGGCTTTTTGGGCAGGACTAAAAGCCCATGAATCAGGCCGGCCCTTCTTAAAACATGCTTGGTAGGGTTTAACCCATACAGTTGGCCCGGACCCAAGACGGGCCTGGTAGGGGTTTTGGAAGTGCACATAAATAATATAGAGAAATCGCAATTAAAAACTAAAGCTTTGGTTAAAAACCGCAGTTAAAAACTGGCTTTGATTCAAATTTGAGGCCGTATTTAAAAACTGTAGTTTAAATACGAAAGCCCGTAGTTAAAAACTGCGTCTTTGGTTAAAATACGAAATCGTAATATCTAACCGTGGCTTTGGTCCAAATGTGAAGCTGCAGTTTCTAAAAATGAAATTTCCTGTGCCATCCTACGTGGCATCAAGAGGGCGAAATTGATCATCAGGTTGAAGGGTGGGTTAAAATTAAGTTTTTTTTTTTAAATTACAAGTTATTTTCACACAAAACTCTTTATTGATGCACACAGCGAGAGACGGTAGCTTTAATGGCGAACATGGGATTGGGATCAGAGGTGGAGAAGGAGAGAAGCAGGAAACGACGTCGTCTTGCGTGGGATGTGGCTCTTTCTCAGCAACGAGAGGTTCATTCTTTTGGGTCAACATAGGGACTTTGGGTTAGGGTTAGGGGTATCGAGATTGAAGTGATGAGAGAAACAGCTAGGGTTTTCTGGATTTGATTATTCCTGGCTTGTACTGGGATGATTCGATGAATGTTTGTAGGCCGATAGACTGCCAACCGCGGTGAATCAAGAAAGCTTGAGACGCCAATCGCCGCCGAGGAGGGATGACGATCGTGAAGGCCATTACGTCTTCAATCTTGGCGAAAATCTTACTCCGAGATGTAAGAGCTTCTCTTCAACTCTTCTAGTGTTTCTCAACGATTCGTTGTGTTTATGTTTATGTATTTTTCCTGTTATGAGTTGATAATTACTTGAAAATAAGTGGTGGTTTCGGGACTGTTTGGCTGTGATATTACAACCAAGTTCTACCAAGAAGCTGTTTGAAAGCTAGTTCTTTGGTTAATTTTCTGCGGAGTCACATTTTTCTTTCAGCAAGAATGACTTAACCCTATGTTGGTTCATTGAAATACTCAGGATAACGGAAGGAAAAGAAAATCGGAGAGAAAAGAAAAAGGTAAAACAAATAATAGATTAAAAGTTAATTTTTTTTTAAATAAAAATGTATTAGAAAGAAAAAAAAGATTAAAAGTTAATATGCCTTTTAAAACTCATTTTATTTATTTTTCCTGATAAAATATTTTCCTTAACTTCCTTTTATCATTTGTCCGATACTTTATTGAATGTTACAATACTTTACTGAAACCAAACATGTGTTAAGTTTCCTTAACACAGCCTAATCTTGGAAAAATATTATTTGGTTTTCAGTGATAATTAGGACGCTAGGTACTGATACATAGGAAGCTATATGCCAATGCGCCCTCAAATAATGTTTTTTAATGTTATTTTGGGTTGTTTTATACTTATTTTTGTTAGTTTTAGTCTTTTTTGAAATTATTGGAGGAATACATCTGATATCTAATCTGAGCTAACTGTCATTGAGCACTTTGAATTTTGCAAATCAAAAGTTTGTGAGCATATAGCACAAGAGTTTAGGGCAATTCCATGTTTTAGGTTTATGCTTGCTAAATTACTAATGATTTTGGCCCACCTCCTGCACCTATTTTTTTTTTAAAAGAAGACACACCACATACTTTTGTATTTCAGGCAATTTATTTGTTTTTCCAATTTCTAATTCTAACAATCATAATCCCTTTTAATATTCTTTTATGCAGATAAAATCCTCAGCAAGATGGGTGAAGGTTAGCTGTCAAGTGCTCTGCTGTCTACAAGATCTTATATTTTTGTGATTCTGCTTCTATGATCTCAGCAAATTGCTAGTACTGTAGGCACTTTTGGCCGAGTTTTGGAATGTTGGGATCGTGATAGACGGGAATATGTTGCAATCAAGGTAGTTCGAAGCATAAGCAAGTACCGAGATGCAGCAATGGTTGAAATCGATGTGCTTCAACGACTTATTAGTCATGATAAATGCAGATCACGGTACATGTCTACTGGATTTTCTGCTGAATGAAAAGTTGGTGCTAGTTGGTTTTATCACATGTTCTAATGTTTATTAATTTTTCCCTTTCTACAGCTGTGTGCAGATTCAGCACTGGTTTGATTACCGGAATCACATATGTATAGTGAGTATTCCAATGAAAATTTTCCTGTTTCTTTATTTGTTGATTTTGTTGCTTGTATTGAGAAATTTATGTTACCTGTCCTCTTGTAAAGTTTCCCTTCTATCTTGACGATGTCATTTACCTCTTAAAAGGTCCTCATATTCCCTATAAGATGTGACTGAGGATCAGTTAACATCCAGATGGGCCTCATTCAGTATGTGGCTCACTTCTTTTTCGACATATTTGTGAACTCCTGCTTTTATCTGGTTGTGGATTGTGTTTGGCCATTTTGTTCACTATCATTGAGTTGGATGATACTTATTGTTGGGGATTTACTCATACGTGCCTTGTGAATGAATAGAGCTGCTAAAATTTGCTGTCATAGTTTGAATTAATTTCCCCCTGTGGGCTTCATTCATAAGACTGGAAACTTAACATTGAAATCTTCCTTTGGATGCACTTTAATGGTGTTACCAGGTGTTTGAGAAGCTTGGACCAAGTTTATTTGATTTTCTAAAGAGAAATAAATACTGCCCATTTCCTGTGGATCTTGTTCGGGAATTTGGACGTCAGCTTTTGGAATCTGTAGCATGTGTGTGCATTGTTCTTGGCCCTCTATTTATCTCTCATTCTGTATTTTATTTTCTAGCCTAACCAATTACCCAGATCTATTTTTTGGCCTGTTTTGTTTGTGCAGGATTTTACCTCTGTATTATGATTGTGTCCCTTTTGTTTTAACATGATGTCTGTGCTTTATAATATCCAACAGATGTGCATGGTTTATGCTTAATCCATACTGATCTGAAGCCAGAAAATATACTTCTTGTATCATCTGAGTGTATAAAGCTTCCTTGCTCCAAGGTATTTTGGCCTTTTACAATTGGGAAATCGTTTCATTTTGGATTTAGGCAGGATGCATTTATAATATTTAAATAAATGCTTGGGGAGATGAGCTAGAGGTTTTCTTCCAATGAGAAATTCACTTCAGGTGCCTGCCAAAGTCGAGTGCAATTAAGCTGATTGATTTTGGCAGTACTGCATTTGATAATCAGAACCATAGCTCCATTGTTTCTACAAGGCATTACCGAGCACCTGAGGTTATTATAGGTAACGGGTTATCGTGTTGGCAAAATAGAGATGTTGCTTATATTTATTTCCGTTCGTGTATTCTGTCCTAATTTCAACCACACAAATTCTGGTGGTTGACAACAATATTCCAAAATCGGTTCTTGGGAATAGATTTAAGAGGATATGATAGGAAAATGCATTGCAGGTCTATAAACAAGAAATTTGTGTTTCTAGAGATGGTTAATGCAAATATTAGGACATTAAAGGGATGGGATGGGGTAATGGAAGTTTCCAAGTTCAAGTCCCAATTTGGACAAAAAAAAATTACCTATGAAAAAAAAGCAGGCAGTAACATTATTTGTAGGATCAACATCTCCTTATCTCAATTGGAGATAAATATGTTTTCATTCCACATGCATATTTGGCTTCTGCTGCATTGCAATATGCTGAATCTATTTGTTTTACTACTTTCCATAATGAACAATCGTTCATTACGAAATAATACAGACTTACAAATCAGAATTATTAAATAATACAGTTACAATAATAACTGACACAATAGTGCAATTTATACTTATTGTAGGAACTTTTTGATTAGTTCATCTCTAGCTTTTGCATCTTTGCTAGAATGGATCTAGGTTTTCTTTTCTTCTCCTGAAAAGAAAACGTTGCTTGTGCCCTGTTCCAATTTGATATATTACTCTGGTTTACAATCAAGTTATTGAAGGCTTATCAGAATTGTGTGTTTGAGTCACATTTTAAATCCTTGTGGAGTGTAATGTACTCGTGATATTTAGTAGATTATTTTCCTCATCCAATTATAAATGCATTTGTTGTAGGATTGGGATGGAGTTATCCATGTGATTTATGGAGTGTTGGTTGCATACTAATTGGAACTTTGCACAGTCAGTCTCCACTTACACTGATGTATTGAATTAAAGCTCTATTGTGATATGGAACATTCTGATCAATAGCACTTGTAAACTGTGTACATAGTTTTGACAGGGAGAAGCATTATTTCAAACACATGAGAACTTGGAGCATTTTGGCCATGATGGAGAGAGTGTTGGGACCTCTGCCAGAGGCATATGATTAAGGAGGGCAAGGTAAGTTTTCCTTACTTGAAAATTATGGAAGGAAGCGATTTAGTTGTAAAGGCGATATAATTATATATACAAAATTTGAATGATGTTTCAATATCACCCATTTAGCGCAATTATGCGTTCGTGTGTGTATGTATATTTGCAGCCGAAGTGTTGAAAAGTACTTCAGGGGAGGATCTCGGTTGAATTGGCCGGAAGAAGCAGTTTCAAGGGAGAGTATTAGAGGAGTGAAGAAGCTTGACCGGCTGAAGGTTCGTTGCATCCTTGTTTTTATGAAATATATTTGTGAAAGCCATAGTAGACTTCCTAGTGTTTTTTTTTTCTTGGTACATTTTTGGGTGAAAGTGTTAATAACTGGTAAATGCAGGATGGTATCACAGCACGTGGGAAGCTCAAGATCACCTCTTATCGATTTGTATATGGTTTATTAAAAGTTTGATCCATCTCAGCGTCTTACAGCCGGCAAGCTCTGGATCATACCTTTTTTAGAATCTTACCTGAAGAATCACCTCACCACCATGAAAATATATGAAAAAAAAAAAAAAAAGTGTAATATGAACATTTGAGGAACCAATCTGTCACAATGAGTTTTTGAGGCTGTAGGTTGACAATCCTGTACAAATATTTAGCTTAATGCATTATCTTTGTCCTTGTCAATGACCCCTTTCTCTTTGATCTTCAGATTTATTCTTGTTATTTTATTGATCCTTTTTATTTATCTAGCTTTTTTTTTTTTTTTGGAACTTCTAACTTTAGTTAGCTTTTTATTTTTATTTTTTTTAGAATTAAGCATTTTGTTATAATGCTATAAACTCTTGTTATTAGGACTCGAATGTCTTATTTTTTAAACTTGGGCTTTATGATTCAGGATTTCCTTATTATTATCACATAGAATCTAAATTTTTATGGCCTATCCCTGTTTAGACAATTGAAAAACAATTTACATATTTATAAGAGCTTTAAGATTCTGATAAATTACAGGGTCCATGCTAAACAAAGAGAATGGACGAGACATAATTGGAAACATAGGTTAGTTGAACAAATGGGTGCGGTTTTGGATTTTGTTTTATAAAAATGTACCAAAATCAAAACTCAGTTTTTCAAATTTTCAAATACATGTATAATATTTCAATTAATCTATAAAAGAGACTAATATTATATTAAAAATATAAAATATGATTCTATATAATATATAATTTTAATATAATATTAGTATCATATTATAGGGCAAATCAAATGAGGGAGATGAAATTTGACTAGGATGCTAAGTCAAATAGTTTTTTAGGTTTGGATAGGTTCAGATAGCCGAACTTAGACTTTAGGTTCAGGTGCAATTATAATGAAAGTTCGGAATTAAAAATATTATTTTCGAAGTTTAGGCTTAATTTGCAAAAAACTTGGAAAGTTCAAGGTTTTTTTATATTATTTTCCATATATATATAAACTAATTTGAAAAATGAAAAAATTAAACTTTCATATTTTCTACAAAATAAAACTTTAGGATAGTTTAAGACAATCTTTTAGTTAGAGTTCTAACCTCTAAAATGAGTTTGACATTTAACTTTTAACTTTTTGTATTGATAAAAAAAAAATCCGGCATAATTTTTATTTATTTAATCAATTTTATAGGAGAGTGGTTATCTATGATTTTTATGAAACCAAATTATGATTTTGAAATTAAAAATGAAGAAAATTTATCTTAAATTTTTAATTAGGAAATTCATTTCCGTTCGAAAAAAAATTAGGAAAATCATTTAGTTTATTTATTTTTTCGAAACATTTAGTTTCCTTTTTTTTTAAATAGACTTTTTTGAAATTAAAAATGAAGAAAGTTACTTTCAAGTTTTAATTAGGAAATTCAAATTCATTTAGTTTCCTTTTTTTTTTGAAACATATAGTTTCCTTTTTTTTAAAATAGAGTTTTTTGAAATTAAAAATAAAGAAAGTTACTTTGGAAGTTTTAATTAGGAAATTCATTTAGTTTCCTTTTTTTTTAAATAGAGTTTTTTATTATCTTAAAAATTATTAATTATTGTACGGACTACGAAAAAGGATTTAGTGACCTAACCAAATATCTTATAAAGATAATTAAATATCTTTTAAAGAAAATCAAATATTTAAAAAAAAGGCAACAATAGCCGTAAATATCTCTTATAATGTAACCAACCATTTAATTTTTTTCTTACACTCCTAGGAAACTTGTCAAGGTTAATTTAAGTGCAAAATATTTCTTGATTGTTGGCAGTTGATGAATCCCGAGATATGGCGGCTGTCTACGCTCATCGTTACTTGTATGGGCGTCAAGAAGAGGTGTATGTGTTTGAGGAGAAGGAAAGCTGTGTTCTATTAGGTAAACTTTTGGGAAAGAAAACATGTTTGAGCATGGATCATGTGCTGGATGCATGGGATTTGGAGGATGGGGTGGTGACGGAAAGTTTAGGAGACGGATTTTTTTTGTTTTCATTCGGTTCGAAAAGTGACATGATCAAAGCTTGGTCCCGGGGAACAGTGTATGGAGAAGGAGAGTGTCTGTTAGTGAGAAAATGGTGCCCGGGACTGCAATTGGACATCAAGATCATGTCTTACGTTCAGGTCTGGATTCAGCTTCCAGATCTTGATCTTGATCTTGATGGTCCGGGTAGAGAGGAGGCTGTGCATATTATAGCTTCCTCAGCTGGTCAGCCGATAGCGGTGGATTTTTCTGGTGGTGGTGATGTTATCAGGGTGTGTATCGAGGTGGACGTGAATCAACCTCTAGTGAGTGGAGTTGAGGTGGACGACGGAGACGGAGGATTCTGGCAGAGTTTCAGGTACGAGGTTCGGGGTTTCTGCTTCGATTGTGGGAGACTTGATCACAAGAGGGAGCACTGCCCGCATCATCCCCGTCGAAGAAACAGAGGGAGTACTCTTAATAATAGTACTTATGGAAGCCACAATTTGGCTCCTAGGAGAGAAGAACAATACAAGCGTCAGGCGCCGGTTCACTACTTCTCTTGGCATCGGCCGGCAGCCGGGTGGGTGAAGCTGAATTTTGATGGCTCGTTCAAAGGTAGGACTGGGAGAGCTGGAGGTGGGGGTGTTCTGAGAGGCGCGGACGGCTCCTTCATTGCCGCTTTCGCGGCTCCGCTAGAGACGAGCAGCGCGTTGATGGCTGAGATTGGGGCGCTTCAGAATGGGCTGAGATTGGCTTTGAAGTTGAACGTGAAGCGGATTTCGATAGAGGGAGACAGTAAGATCACAGTAGAGATGTTATTTGAGAGCAGGAACCCAAAGGGGAGGAAGAGAGTTCTGTGATGAGTTATACTCGTCAGCTTCTGGAAGGATTCGAAGAAACAACGGCTCGCCATGAATTCAGGGAAGCGAACAGGTCGGCTGACCATTTAGCCAATATGGCGGCGGAAGCTGCTGATGCCTCTATGGAGTGGCACCACCACCCTCCCCATTCCTTGCTTCCTTTCCTCCTTCATGACCAGTTGAGTATGGTAGTTCCTAGATTGATTCTGTAAGCCTTATGAAACCCAGTCCCACACTTTGTTTTGTAAGCCTTTTGGCTCCAAAATTATGTGCTTCTTTGCTTTAGTGGGCTCTATATGTTTTGTAATATATAATTATATATACATTCATTTGAAGTGATAAAATAAGAGAAATTATGTCCATTTGTAAAATGGTGCCCAAGTTTTGTATTTGGAAAATTTTTTAAAGAGAATGAACTCTCAAGTTTTGATGGAACTAATAGAAAAATATTAGCTAGGTAATTAACTCGAATTCTGATAGGTGATGTGGAGCTATATTTTGCTTTTAAAATGTCACAAGCACTGTTAATCCCTGTACCCCATGCATTTGTTTGCTGTAATATAATTTCTACTCTTCATAGTCTCTTGTCTTGTTTCCATCTCTTAGACTTATTATAAATGTGATGTTTTATCTTGTTGTGAACTGTGCAATAATAGTGATAAAATTAAAGAAGAATCTGCGTAAGGTTTTATGTGGTTCGAGTAGCTCAATATACCATCTACAGGGCGGCCAGTTGAATTTTCACTATCGTAAAAATAAGGTTACACATGGGAGGTATTTATAATAACTTTGATAAAATTATAAAATACCCTATACCTTAAATATACCGTGTGTCTCTCATAGAAGCCGCTCCTGCACCTCCAACCTATTATTTCGAAGGATATACCCGGAAGGCAATATGTTGCTTCACTCCAACACTTGTCCTTTACTCTCTAAAATAGCCATGAAGAATTTGAAGGCAAAAGCTACAGAGAGGAATCTAGACTCTCTTCTTATTTACGTAATGAAAAGTAGCAAATAAATAGCTTCTGATTTGAGACAAGTGCGGAATGTAGGCAATATCGGAGACGAATTTCTCTTACAGAAAAATTAAACCAGGATCACCTTCTGCGGAATTGGGTAATCATATAGATGGTATATATATTTATCCTAAACGATTCTAAATCAATTATAATAATGATAGTATTGCATTAATTCGAAAGTTAAAAAAGGAAAAGGAATGCTAAATATGGAAAGTATGCACACACACGGGCATGGCGACGTGGAAAGATTTCAACACTCCCTCGACCGTATTGTAGATGTTGATCATTCCAAGTTTTAGTCGGATCTTCGATGGTTAACTTCGGGCAAGAGCTTTCGTGAGAATGTCAGCTGTTTGACAGTTTGTTGGAGTGGTGACTGCAAAACCAAACTAGCCCGATCTTTTCCTTGATAGAAATTAACCGATCTATCTCCGATGCTTAGTTCGATCATGATGGACGGATTCTTAGCGATCACGATGGCGGCAGTTTGTCGCGGTATAACACTATGGGATGCTTGATGGAACGTAATTAACTGCTGACGCTGTTCAGCGGGTCCCTCGCGGTCACCTTATTGTACGAAATTCTTGCCTCCAATATAACTGCGAATACCAACGATTGTTTCTTATGCGCCATGTAACCATTCCCCAAACAAGCAGACAATAGCGAAGTTGATCTCCGTCGATCCGCGGAGCACACTTGTCATCAGAAAGATCGCCAATCTTTCTTTGTTGTTCTTTGGAAGAAAAGACCCTTTCGGTGTCATTTTGAGGTACACGATAATGCAGTCCACAGCGGAGTCATGTGTTTTTCGGTTGGATTATTTGTAGATTGACTTACCATACTAACGAGTAGATGTCGACCTTGTATGAGAAAGATAGATGGGTTTCCCCACGAGTGTTGATATCTTCCTTTATCAAGCGGAGGACTTCCATAAAGCTTTCTTAGAGTTCTGATTGAATCCATAGGTGTTTCTGCGAAGCATCCTAGCATCACACTGTTTCATTTAGTAAGTCCATAAGCATTATTTCTTTGTGAGGCGCTATACCTTTCTTTGACCTAGCAATCTCCATTACGAGAAAGTACTTGAGGTTTCCAAGGTCCCTGATCTCTCAAATTCCTTTGTCGTGAAATTTTTAAGTAAAGTTGTTCTCTTCATGATTGCAGTCAAAATTATATGCGTCCCACATATACAATGATAATGGCTATACTTCACTTACAGTGTTTTAAACAATGTGTGATCGGATTGACATTGAGCGAATCCGTACCCTTTCACTACCTTAGTGAACCGTTCAAACCCGGGCCACAGGAGATTGCTTGAGACCATACGAGATTTTGGTCACGCAAACCTTGTTGAAATTCGATGTAGTCTCAAGCCCAGCAGGAATGTCCATGTAAACTTCTTCCTCTAAGTCACCATTGAGGAAGGCATTTTTCACATCAAGTTGGTGAAGCGACCAATCGAGATTAGGCACGCGAGGATAAAGTACCGCGAACGGTGTTGAGCTTGGCAAAGCAGGCAAAGTTTCTTGATAGTCAATACCATATGATTGCAGGTGAGATCCTTTTCTGACCAAGGCCTTATGCATCCACATTACCATGCCTTGTGCTTTCTTTGTGAAAGATCCACTTACACCCAACTGGTTTCTTACACTCTCGGGTCGATATTCCACGTACCATTCTTTGCCGGCGCAGAACTTCTTCATCATTGCGGCCTTCCACTTAGGATACTTGAAAGCTTCACGAATATCTCGAACTTGTATCTCTGTGATGTTAGAAGTGAATGCACGAAACGTAGGTGATAGCTTATCATAAGAAATAAAATTTCCAATGGGATGCTGAGTGCATGATCTAACTCCTTTCCTCCAAGCTATAGGCATATTAAGAATATCATTTTCTAACTCTGAATCCAACGGTACCATCGAGGTTAGAACGCGTACTGGAATTTTGCTTGGATTAGGGCAGGCTCGACCTCATGGGTTTCTTTGAGTGCTCCTTATCCATTTCCTCTTGGATGTGCTCATTATCCTGAGTCAGCGATGAACTCGGTGATTACATGACTACATAGAAACTTGATTTTAGTGGTGATTGGTGACTCGCTTGATGACTCGAGTTCCAAAGTGATATTCTGAGTTGAATTCTCCCCTGAATATCAATTTTGGGATAGTAAGGTGGGTTTTGAAAATGTGACATCCATTGAATTGTAGAATTTTCTTGTGACCGGAGAGTAACACTTATACCCTTTTTATTTGCGAGAATACCGAAAGATGCACTTGAGTGACCTAGGATCAAGTTTGCTTCTATGTTGTTGATTGATATGAACAAAAGCGAGCAGAAAATTTTTGGTGGGACGATGGATATGAGACGAGTGGTCGGAAGGATTTAAGTGTTTGACAAGGTGTTTGGAGATTTTAGTACCCTAGGCGGCATCCTATTGATGAGGTAGGGCTGCCGTAGAGACGACTTCCCAAGAATAATTTTGGTACATTCGTAGAACATTAGCGATCTAGCCACCTCTAACGAATGCCTATTTTTTCCTTTCGGCTATTCCGTTTTGTTGTGGGAGTATCAACACATGAACTTAAGTGAACTATCCCTTCTGCTAGATATTCTCCTAGAATGGAGTTGAGTAATCCCTAACATTATCAAACTTTAGAATTTGTATTTTTGATTGGAATTGGGTGCGAGATCATATTTTGAAATTTTGAGAAAATTTAGCGTGTTTGGATTTTCTTTCATGAGGAATACCCACGTTAATCTAGTGTGATCATCTATGAATGAGACAAACCACCTATTACCGGTTACATTTTTTATTCTTGACGGACCCCAGATATCGCTATGAATCATTGAGAATGGACTAGACGCTTTATAGGGTTGAATGGGAAAATGAGACACCGAACTTGCTTTGATAATTGACGATTTCACACTCAAAGTTTTGGATTTTATTAAATAATGAAGGAAATAAATGCTTGAGATGATACATAACATTAGGATGACCAAGTGGTAGTGCCACAACATAATTATATCGTTATTTTGACATGAGACCGAAAAGTACCGCAATTACCATTTGAGGTTGTTCTTGTGAATTAGAGTAGTGCTCATAGGATGTAGAGTCGAGCATTCTTCGGCATTGTGTCGTCTTTGAATCAAATCCACGAAATTCAGTGAGTGGATGAAAATTAGTAATACACCTCTTTCCTTGGTGAGTTTACTAATTGATAATAGATTACAATCGAGTTAGGAACAAGGAGGCGAGTTGAGAGTAAGATCCTTGATATATGGCTTGAACTGTCTGGCAACCTTTGGCCAGTGAACCATACGCTGTCGGTTGTTAAATTATTTAGACATAGGCTATATGTACAAAAATTGTATCTCCGTCATATGATCAGATGCTCCTGAGTCCACGATCCAAGGTTTTTTACGTTTCTTACCAACAATAAAGGCGCTTAAAGAAGAATTATCTTGCAGCAGGCGGGTTCGGAACCGATGACTTTGATTGGAAAGATGTGCGGTTGTGGTAGTATTGACATAAGAGGAGACATTAGTTTTTGAAGCATCTCCATTTGCTCCTTGTTAAAAGGGCTAGCTTCAATTTGTGGTGATTGTTCGTGGCGACCACGATTACCTCGTCCTTCTTTCGAGTGGTTGACGTGGCTTCCAATCTATTTGGTTTTCCATGAATCTTCCAACAAGTTTCTCTCAGTGGCCGACTTTACGCAATGATCACACCAAGGTCTTCCTCCTTTGATTTTTGGCCGGTTGTCAAAAGGAATTAGTGTAGTAGCCATCGGAAGAAGAGGAGGATGAGTTAGTAGCCATTCAGTATTTAGGACCGTATTTAGGCATAAATGAAGATGGAGAAGAAGAGAAAGGATTAAACCTGCTCTGATACCATGAAGAATTTGAAGGCAAAAACTCTAGAGGAACCTAGACTCTCTTCTTATTTCTGTAATGAAAGAAATAGCAAATAAATAGCTTACAGATTTGAGACAATTCTGGAATGTGACAATATCACAGGACATAATTTCTCTTCTGAAGAGAGTGCTTAAGCCAGGTCCACCTTGCTGGAGGTGGGTAATCATAGATGGTATATATATTTATCCTAAAGCGATTCTAAATCAATTATAATAATGACAGTACATTGCATTAATTCAGGAAAGTTAAAAAAAGGAAAAGAGGAATGCTAAATATGGAGAGAAACATGCACAGGCATGAGGCGACGTGGGCTTGATTTTCAACAGCCACATGCAATGACATATTTATATCATGGGAATCATATTTGCAGAAAAATGGGTTTCATTTTATACAGATGAATGAAAATTAAGCTTATACATGGTCATCAAATTTATTACATTTACAATATATGTTAAAGTACAAAAACCGGCAATTTGTTCAATGAAAAGGCAATCTCGTCGGTAGATTCCACTTATCTTTAGGAAAATCTGAGACGGATGGACTTGGAGCGTAGAAATACGAGAGTGCATTATTAGTGAAAAGTGGGTTCAAGCTCCTTAATTCTGATCACACATGTCCAAGTGTTTGGAAACTTCATGACTCTTCCCCTCAGATTGTATGATATCTTCCACTTTGATCCCAAGGTTCTCATGGTTTTGTTTTTAGGTTTCTCCCCCCAAAAGGCTTCGTATCAATTGGATATTATTCATTCTTTTAAACGCATAATTATTATTGATGATGCATTTTCAGCCGGGCTGAGGCAGGAGCGCGTGGGGTCGTTAGACACGGACTGGATTGGCGGGGTACGGGATGTGAATTCTTAGTTGTGCAGGGTGAGGCGGGATCGGCCTGTGTTGATCACGCGAGGTTCGAGCCGTGCGGCTCCTGCAAAAATAAGGAAGAAGGGGGGTCGGCGAGGGCTTTGCCCGTGACCGCTCCGATGCCTAAGTCAGTTTCTTTCTGAGAGAAAAGAGAGATTGCTTAAAGGGCGAATGTGTTGCATATGAGTATGGGTCTAAGAGTGCGTACCTTTCACTGCTGGGGTGGCCATGTATTTATAGTAGATGTCCAGCCTTGATTGGATGTATTAAGTTTGTTCCCATTGGATGGGATTTTCTTATCGATGTCAGTTTGGTAATGGATTTGAAAATTTGTTTATTTAGGATAATCTTATTCCTTATTGGGGGAGATCCATTTGGTGATGATCTGTGTATTTCCTTTCCTTATTGATAAGATTTGGTTGGATCGGCAGGATGGTATATTGTTAGGGGTTATTCTATTTTCCGTATTGTCGAAATACAATCTGATTTGCAGGATATGGACCTTCTAATTCATCCAAGATGCGTCCTTTGGACCTAGCGGGCCGGGCCTTCGTTTTGGGTGCGAATGCAGGAAATTTTGGTGTGTATTGCGTTAGGCGCCAGCTGCTTTGGGCTTGGTGGTGGGCTGCGGCCATTTTCCAAACCCTATCAGTTGCCCCCTAGCCCTTGGGTACGGTGTACGTGGGCAAGGGTTGTATCGTTTCTTGCCTGTCGGATCACGATTTCACGTGTCTGTTTGAGGTTGGGTTAGTTAAGGCTTAGTCGCGAGTCATATGTCTTGTGATAAATGATGACTCTTGGGTTTTGGCGGCTCGTTTCCCCTACCTTCTTCTAGTTTCTTTTGCCGGACCTCCTGCATCCTGTGCTTATCCCCGGTCCTCGACCTCTTCACGATCGTACTTTATTTGCTCGAGTTCTGTCGACCCTTTGTGTAAGTCTTTTCTTGCATTTTCCACGAGGTAGCTTCTTAAAGTCTTATTCTTGGGACAGCTGCGTCTACCTCTTTGGTTTCTCTTCGATTGGTATGATGAGGCGCTAGAGTTAAATTGATTGGATTTCGTTTTTACTGTTTGCTTTTATTATGGGTCCGGGTCTCTCTTCTTCTTTACGTGTGTAATGACTCTTGAGTTGTTCTTGGGTTGAGCGGAGTTATGGATGCTTAGCCGTTCGGCGTAGTTGAACCCGAACGTTCCTAGAGCCTCCTCTTCCTTGGATAAGGATAAAGGGAAAGTAAACCCTAATTAAATATCACAGGGTCAGTTACCTTAAATCGCCGTTCGACATGCGTAGTGTGGGACTTAGCAAGGTCGGTCAACCGTATGGGGTTACCTTTCTTTGAGCGTTATCGACCTCCCACTGACGTCAGAGTATGGACCCTGACGTCTTGACTTTTTGTAGCTTACATTGCCTAGGATGGTATGTTTCTTTTGAGGTCGCCTTTGATAATGGTCTTCGTTTTCCCACTTTGCCCACTTCGCGAAAGGGGTTACTTGAGCATTTCAATGTGTCCTTCCCGACTCGCTCCCAGCCCAGTTTAGAGTATTTTAATTGGGCTATTGGCCTTTTTTAGGGACAGAGGGCTCGGCGTCCCTAGTGTGGCTTTGCTCCTCTATCTTTTTAGCCCAAAGGAGACCCCTGAGGGCTTCCTTTATTTCTCTAGGCGCCCTGGAGCTCCTCTAGTGATCTCTGATCTTCTTCCTCATAAATTCGTGGAAGGGCGCTATTTCTTTGTGATTGTGGCGGGAATATGATCCTTCCGACAAGGGCGACACTACAGGCCTTCCGGTCGCGGACACTGATAATGCCATTGAGTGTTTGCCTTTCTGTTTTTCGGTATAACTTGTGAAGGTTCTTTGAATATTTATGATGTTGCATTATTCTCATGCTTCCCAGGTGCTCGACTTGACCTTAGTGCTGAAGATAATGTCGTAGCTCTGGCGTTGGCGAAATGTCCTGCTCGTCCTTACACGGAGCTGATAAAATCGGACATTCCTGGCCCATCTAATTTGAGGTCTGCACGTTCCACTGCTTCGAGGCCCTTGCCTCCTCCCACCATGAGAGTTTCTCCCATTGGGCTTTCAGCTCTCTACTAGAGGAGATTTTTGGTCAGTTGGGGGCCATTATCGTAGCCCGATCTTGTGGAGAAAAATCAAGCTCAGCGAGAAATATATCGTAGGTTTGTTCAGGAGTTCGAAATTAGGGCGTCTCAGGCCTTGCTTGAGCCGGAGGCGCGAGTGCTTGTGTAGAGGCTCCGTAGTCATGTTTCGCCTCCCCGCTTCTAAGCTTCTTTGTGAAGGCCCAACAAGTCTTTAGGTGGAGCCGTCGAGTAGCTGATTGTGGTTCTTTGTATTACCGTCGGAATCGCTTCGGAGAGTGCTAGGCCACACTGCAGGGTGGAAGAGTTGAAGAAAAATCTGGAAAGCAAAAGTTGGCGAAGATAAGGATTCTTTGCTCCTCAATCTTGAACTTACGGCGGAGTGCAATCTCCGATCCGTCCTTAAGAGTTGACCTTGGGAGGTCGAAGCATTGCAGATTGATGAGGATCTGGCTCTATCGCCCGAGTTTGCCTCGGTAAGTCCCTCACTGATCGTGCCTATTTCGTGTTGGTTGTTGTCCATATTTGATGTACGACCACTCATTTGAAGGGTCGGCGAAAGGCGGAGCTAAGCAGCATGTCAAAATCGCCGGTTATAAAGCGAGGCCTCTCTCACTTCTAAGCGGACCCGGTGCAGGCGGGCGCAGCGTATATTTGAAGTAGGCGACTTAATCGATCTAAAGCATCTGCGTTGGCTCGTACTCGGGCGGAAAGTAGAGAGGATGAAGTTCTAATGGGCAGCGGCGGTTGAAGGCGACCGGAAGGTTAAGGAATTGAGCTCGGGTTGCGTGAGTTTGATTGAGACCCGAGAAAGGCTGCAGTCTGCCCAGTGTGAGCTTCAGATGGTTAGGGAGGAGCTCATTACATCCGGGCGGTGCGAAGTCTCAGAGGAGCTCTGGCGCGGCCAATGGCGACTGGGCGATAAAGGTGGCGTCAGCGGCTGCGTCCGGGAGCTTAGCCAGTGAGGTGGGGTGGCTCGTCGTGAGGCCTCGAGGCCGTGGGGTCGTGAACGGTGAGAGGAGTGTCGCGGATTGCGTGGGGACCTTCATCAGCAAGTAACTTTGGTTGCTCAGAGGGATGAAGTTATTGGAAAACTGAGGGATCAAGCCAGTGCTCAGTGGGCCTCTAGGTGGCTCGCTTTTCAGCAGAAGGCCGTTCACGTATACTCAGATTTGGACTTCAACTTCGACCTCCCAAGCGACGAGGAGGCAGAGGAATCTTTCTCTGGTGTCTCGGGACACAGTGCTTTCCCGGGTTGAGGCCCGTTCCTACTCTTCATCGTATGTTCCTCCTGGCGGCCTTTGAGTTCTGTGCTATGTCTCTGAGTGAGCTTTTATATTTTTCTTTTATGTACCTTTCGTTTCCTTTTCTTGGGTGGGGCGAGACATATGTAGCCCTCCTTTTAATAAATATTCATTTTATGGTTTGCGTTCTTCTTCGGAGTATTTTTCGCTTTTCTTCGTAGATCGTATGACCGGAATTGAAGTCTAGCAGTCAAATGATCAAGCGTGTCGTTGAGGCTTAGTGGAGCTAATTTATGCAAGTGGACGATTCCTAAGTGCATGGGGCGTATAGGCGGGCTTCGTCAAATTGAGAGCTGCTTGGTCTTCGTTAATTTGTCTTCACGTGTCTTTGAACTGATTTTTTAGGCTGCAAGGGCAGAGCTCGTCAACTTGAGCGGCTGATCTCCATCGGCTGATTTGCATGAGTTGAGAGGCCCGATTCAGCAGAATTTGCATGACTATTTTTGGCGGAAGCATTCGACGATGGTGATCTCAGTCGGTGACTTGCATGAGTTAGGCCCGGCTCCTTAGGATACATGGCGCTGTCTTTGATGGATGAGCTCGTCGGCGTGTTGTCCAGGCTCGTCTATGCGAATAGCTGGATAGGGCTCGTCCATGTGAACTCGTCAATTGCGAACTGCTGGGCAGGGCTCGTCTATGTGGACTTCTAGGAAGAGCTCGTCAATGCGAACAGTTGGGCAGAGCTCGTCCATGTGAACTGCTGGGAAGAGCTCGTCAGCGCGAACTGTTGGGCAGGGCTCGTCCATGTGAACTGCTAGGAAGAGCTCGTTAATGCGAACTTCTAGGAAGAGCTCGTCAATGCGAGCAGTTGGCGAGCTTCGTCCATGGCTGGCGGGAAGAGCTAGTCAATGCAAGTTGTTAGGCGAGGAACGTCAGTGAGTTCTTGGGCTCCGGTAATTTGAGTTGCTGGTGAGATGGCTGTAGGTAGCGTGACATCGGTGAAGCGAACTCGTCGAAAGTGCGATGAGATCTCTGGGCTCGGGCGCTATGAGTGGCGATGGCCAGAAGTGGCAGTATGGCCAGAGTGGCGGCCGTGGCAGTGGCGATGTAGCCCGAGTGGCGATATAACTGAGCTGATCGACTCATGCCGTGCGTGACTGTCCAGAGTAGACGAACTCGTCAAAGTGAGCTGCTAGGCTCCGGGCACCGTGGCCTTGGTGGCGTTCCAGCCTGAGTTGATCTGACTCGTTAGGGCGGCGTGGCTGTCTTCCAGTGGATCACCTCGTCAATGTGAAATTTTGCTTGGCTCCACGGGCGCTATGGCGTGGTGGCGTTCAGCTGGGTTGATGCGACTCGTTGGCGGCGTGGCACGTCTTGGAGTGGATCACCTCGTCGTGTGAGCTACTTGGGCTCACGTAGTATGGCAGAGTGGCGATGAAGCGAAGTGGCGATGTAGCCCAGTGCGATGAAGCCGTGGCGATGTGGTCAGTGGCGATGTAGAGTGGCGATGGGCGAGCGATCATTTCGCCGGTGGCGTGGCTATCGGAGTAGATGAAGCTTCGTCGAGTGGTGGCTCTGTGCAAGTGGCCTTAGTGGCGTTCGACTGAGGTTAGTCGACTCGTTAAGGCGGCGTGGCTTTGTCTTGAGTGGATCACCTCGTCAATGTGGTACGGCAGCTCCCTGGCAGCGCTATGGCGGTGGCGATGTAGCCGGAGTGGCGATGTAGCTGAGCTGATCCTGACTCCTCGAGGTAAGCGTGACCTTTGTGCGAGTAGACCGAACTCGTCAAAGTAGAACAACTGCGTCGGCCATTCGACTTCGATTTTCTTGGAAAGGTCTGAAGCGTCTTTAATGCTGATTTATGGAGAATTTGGAACGATTGCCTGAATTTCCAAATACTTTGGCCTCCTTATAAATGGTGGCTCCATTGCTTCTGTAACCCATGCTTTGGAGATTTTGCCTTTCATGGTGGGTGAATCAAATTCGCGCGGGATGGAACCGGGCTATTTGTTTTACTAGCTGGGGGGTTGGTCGAAGCACGGCTCGGCTTTCTTTGGATTCTTGCTTGTGGGAGTTGTGTTTTCCTAGTCTCCTTTGTAAGTCATGTTATTCCCTAGCTTCATGCTAGGGATACATGTCGGAGGCGCGCACTTTTTGTGTGCCGTCGCTTTTCAGTTTTATTCTTTTCTCCTCTCCTTTCTTCTTCGCCTTCTTTTTCATGCGCTTCTTTTTTTTTATCTCATTCTCCCCTTTTCCCTTTCCTTCCGCACAAACTCTTTCCATCCATTTTTCTTCTTCTTCTCTTTTCCACCTCTTTCCTTTCTTTCTCCCTTTTTTTTTTTAAAAGGAATTGCTTGTATTGTGTGCTTCCGAGATGTAATCGATGACACCAGCGATTAGCGAATGTAGTTCAATTGGAATAAAGAGAAACTTTTCCTTTTATGTCTATGAACCTTCTCATTGTGCCTTTTTCTGAGTTTTATATATCTGAACTGTTTGGGACGTCTAACAACATAATTAATGAACGCTCAACTCGTCACCTAAGGATTAACAAGGCTCTATTAACCTTCTGGCCAAATTAACTTCTTGGTAAGCAGCTTAAGATGTTCCGCATTCCATGTATCTTTAATAGATTTTTCTTCCCTCTTATGCGGAGCTCATAATTGCCCGGCCTGACGACTCGAGATATGATGTAAGGGCCTTCCCAGTTGGGGCCTAGTTTTCCATGCGTCGGGTTCTTCCTTGCTGGCAGGAGTTTCTTTAAGACTAAATCACCCGGCATATAGCTCCTAGGTTTGACTTTTTTATTATAGTACCTTGCTGTCTTCCTTTGATAATCCTCTGTATGCCTTAGAACTTGCTCGCTTTTCATCTAGGAGTTCTAAGTTTAGGCAGAAAGACACCGTCATTGTGTTCCACTGTGCGCGCGTGTGTGTACTTTTGTGATGCTAATTCGATCACAGGGAGACTTTATTCCGACCTCGGCCCAGGTGTGCTTGATCTTGAAGAGGCTGGGGCAAATGGGGTTTCCGGGTTCTTGACTTACGTCGTCTGTAGGCCCATAGTACCTCGGGGAGGTATTCTACCCAATTTCCTTTAAGGTCTTCCAATTTTGTTTTCAAGGCGGCTTTAAGGGTTCTGATAGTGACTTCGGCACATCCGTTGGATTCGCGGGTGTCTTTGGAGATGAGTAATAATTTTAATTCGAGATCGGCCTGAAATCTACGAATTGGCATTGTCGAGCATTTCCGTTAGCCGATACCGGGGCTCTTGGGGATACAAACGCATATGATGGCTCGCCACACAAAATTGCGTATCTTTGCTCTTGTAATTGTGGCTAAAAGGCTCGGTTTCCGCCAGCTTGGTGATAATCCACTCGACGATTATGGTGACCATACCCGATGGGCGGGGTCCCGGTATGTCCAAACCCCACCGTTGGAAGGCCGGGGCTTGTGATCGGCGTTAAGGGTTCCCGATGGGAGAGCGTGAGATCTTGGCTTGCTCAGCCGGTCGCATTTCTTGACTCGTCGGTTCAAATGCTGAGTATTGTAGGCTAGTAGTATCCACAGCGCCGAAGACTTTTCACTGCTTAATGCTCAGAGCTCAGATATGATTCCGCATATGCCCTCGTGTACTTCTCGGCACGTACTTGGTGTCTTCTATCTGATGCATTTAAGGAAGGTGTAGAGAAAAATCCTCGCTTGTATAGGCTTCCCTTATGATTAGTAAACCTGGCAGACCTCGCCGCATTTTAGCGAAAAACCTTTCGGGTCCGTCGAGTAGGCTTCCGTCTATAATATAATCCCAAATGGGCTCCGTAAGTCGGTTTGGACGGAGCACAGGCAACCACCTCGCCCGTAGAGATCGATTGAGGGTTCCTCCAGGTATTCGACAAGTGTCGACCTGCTGAGGTCTTCCTGTGAGGCTGTGGCTAGCTTTGCCAAGGCGTCGGCTCGGGAGTTCTCTGCTCTGGGGACATGCTTGACCTGAACCAACACGAATTTTTTTAATATGTCACGAACTTTTCGGAGGTATAGAATCATCCTTTCACTTTTGGCCTCGTAGGTATCTTATATTTGTCGACCACGGTGAAATTCGTTTGTAGACCTCTGGTACGGTCGACCTTGCAATGAATGGGCGAGGTTGGGCTGGTATAGTTGCCTCATACTCGGCCGTTGTTGGAAGTATGGAATCCAAATGCGATGCGTGCTCAATGTCTATTCATGCAGGGGAAGTTAGGATAAGACACCTCCACTCCTTGCGCGTTCGAGCTCCATGCAGGTTTCCAGAGTGGAAGTCGGTCTTTGCTTAGGCATCCTTAGTGGGTTCGGCTGATGTAAACTCCATGGCGAGTCGACGAGACTTTGCCCTTTTGTGCGGTTTTGGCACCGTATCGATGTCTCGAACAAGCTCGACTCTATGGCCCACTTCATCGGCCTTGGGGAGGTCTTTGGTTTTATCACGACACTTGTTTCGTGAATTATTAGTTGGAACCCATGGTATGAGCACGGAAATATGGGCGGGCTTACGTTTGTGGTTGCGAGCCAAATTAACTTCCATTCTTGGGTACCTCTCCTGCTGCTCGCCTTAGAGCTCGGCGCAATAGTAAGCCCGGAGTCGCTTTGAACTCGCTCTTTATCTCTGACGAGAACTGACCTTTGGTTGAAAAGTCAAACGCGAATTGCAGAAATTATAGAGTAAAGAATCTCCCCCTTCGACAGGACTTACTAGAATGGGAGGGGAACTCAAGTATGTTTTCAAAGCTAAGAATGCTTCTTCACACTTTGTATCCCATTGAAAGGCTTTCTTCAGAACTTGGAAGAAAGGCTGGCATTTATCACTTGCCACTGAATCTTGGCAAACCCAAAGCGCGATCCTTCACTGTCGGTATTTGTACTTATTTATACGGAGGGTGGCGGCATGTCGAGCATCGCCTTTATCTTGTACGGTTGCCTCAATTCCACTGGTGGTTTACTATGAAACCCGAGTTTTCACGGTGACAACGCGAGAGAGCACACTTAATTTGGATTGGCTTCATGTTGTAACTTCTTAGGATTTGGAACTCTTCGGAGAGATGAGCGATGTGAAGGTCGGTTGTGGTGGATTTTACCAACATGTTGTCTATGTATACCTCCATAGTTACGCCTATCTGCTTCTGGAACATCCGGTTCACCAACCTCTGGTAGGTGGCTCCTGCGTTCTTGAGTCCAAACGACATCACCCGATAACAATAGGTTCCACGTCTTTGTAATGGCTTGAGTCTTTTCTTGGTCGTGCAGGTCATCTTGTCTGGTTGGCCAGAAAAAGGCATCCATAAAGGCGAGAAGTTCATGGCGGCGGTGGCATCCGCGATGAAATTAGATCCTCGGCAAAGGGAAGATATCCTTTGGGCATGCTTTGTTTATGTCGGTGAAGTCGTCTGGTCGCCACTTGCCATTTGCTTTCTTGGCGAGCCTGGCGTTGCTTGACGCTCGAGTTCTCCACCTCGCGCCCGGTCGCTCCGCTTGGAGGGCTTGAGCCTCCTCGTTGATGGCTTTTGCCTCTACGGTCGCGAAGCTCCTTCGCTTTGCTTAGCGGTTTGAAGGATGGGTTTGGTGTTCGACTATGGTGATTATTATGGGGTGATTCCTCCATGTTCTTTCTTCCCGTACGAAGGCGTCCTGCATTACGTCTTAAAAGCGAGTAGGAGGCTTTTAAGGTCTTACGCTGGATTTGGGTAGATATAGGCGAGATGTTCCGGGTCGTCATCCAGCGTTACTAGTTCTAATTCTTCCGAGGGCTCGGGTTGGGTGAGCACCTCGTCACGCATGTCGACTCGTCCGTATTCCGTTCTTGCGACCCGGCTCTTTGCTTCATGGAAGGTACATGTAGCATTCTCGGCCCACTGTTGATCTCCTCGAAGACCACCATCCACCTTTCAGGTGTATGGTTGGGAACTGATTTATCATGTAGTGCAGCGGAGGATGGCCTTTATTGCGTTGAGAGAGGGTCTACCTAACAACATATTATAAGCTGATGGGGCATCTACAATGAGAATCTTCTTGTTGTTGTTGCAGTAGAACTCTCGGGGGTGAGCACCGGCTGAATTGAACAAGGTAATACCTTTTCCCCCGAAAACCCCGCGGATGTGTGTTAGCGGGCTCAGTTTTCTCCACAATGCCCATTTATCGGTAGCGAAGATAATGTCAATTTAATTCCCGTTATCAACTAGAACCAGATGAAGTTGTCTTGTTGGCCTGATTACGCGAATTACCAATGGGTCGTCATGGGGTGTTGGCATCCCTCGATTTGAATTAAGAGAATGCTTGATGGATGTGTCGGGCAGCGGTAGTTTGGATACGATTGGATTTCCCCATTTTCGACTGATGCTGCCCAGGATGGGCTTCACAAGAATTTGAATTAGACTACTCTCCTCTGCGAATCCTCGAGATAACTGGATTTCTCGAGGGTTCTTTAGTCTTGAGTCGTCGTCTGCTAGAGAGCGGTTGATGAGATGGGGCACAGTTCTCAGGCTTGATTACGGGCTGATTCTCTGGAGATATGAAGCAGCCGGAGGTATCAGTCTTAGTATTAAGTACTCTATTTCTCTCTTTAGTGTATCACGGTTAATAAGATGGGTGTCATAGTCCTATGGAACTCATGTGCAGTGTTGTCCTTGTGGCGAGGATCAGGCTTCATTTGAGTTGGCCACCTCGGGAGCTGCTCGTTCCGTCACTTCATGCGGGGACACGTGACGAGGCCGTTAAGTGAGCCGGCCCGGGGCAAATAACGTCGTCGTCTTTCAGGTGCGGTGGACCCAGGGATCCACTGAGGTTTCCACTCCTTTTTGGGGATCGTTCTCCATCTTTCTTTGAGGATGTTTCCCGAACGCTTTATCTTTTGGGGCTTCGTCCTCGTGGTTTATCGCATCATCTTCTCTTTATGGGTGGAGGAGCTCTCAGCCTAACTTGGATATAGGGGGCTTCTTCGCCGTTTATATACTTCTCTGCTTTTGCGAGCACCTTGGCCATGCTTGCTTGAGGGTTCTTTGAGATGGAAAACATCAGATCCTTCGACTGCACTCCTATCCCAGCAATGAATAGAGTGATTGCGAATTTTTCATCGGGTATGTCTATCTTCAGGGACTCGGCGTTGAATCTTTGCACGTAGGACTTGAGACTCCTGCGAGCCACAGCGTGGTCGATAGATGGTAACTTCCTCGGTTTTACGTAAATCCTGGCTCAGGTAAAGTGGAGGCGAACGCAATGGATAGTTCTGCGAATGAAGAGATTGATGAAGGTGGGAATTCTATTAAACCGAGGCCAAAAATTTGGGCCTTTTAGTGTGTAGCGAAAATACTGCATCGCACGAGTCCACGATATGTAACTCCATTTGATTTTGTAAGTATTGAGGTAGAGAAGGTGACTAGGGATCTTTGATTCCATCGAATGCTTCAGCAATGGCGATACGAATTTCGAAAGGGGTAAGCGTAGCACCTCGGCTATGAAGAGATGATTGAGTTTCTTTGTACCAAGGTGTCCATAGTGTCTGGGGCGCGTCCTTTAACCACCTCCTTCACACGGCTGAGCTCTTGTTGAAGACTCCTAAACCTCTGCTCCCATGATTGCTCTCTTGCTCCTGGCTGAGGGTGATGTAGTTCTTTGTTCCCGACATGTCCTCAGAGCATTGCTTCGTTCCCTCTTGCGAGGGCCAATTATAGTCCGTGCTATTTCGGTTGGACTACGCCCTTGTTTCAGCACCTCGGGAATGTCATTGACCGTGTTGCTCTTCACGGGAATGTTATGACCTTCTTGGGTCTGTCGTGTCTCCCGTGGATGTTGCATCTGTTTGGTAAGTTGTTCTAACTCTTCTATTAGGCGTTGATTGGCGAAGTGCTTCCCGCCGTTCGTAACACATTACGCCCTACCGTCCCGTAGTCTGGCGTTCGCGTACTGGTGGATCTCACGCATCCTTGGCGATTGGCGTTGCTCTGCGTATTCGGGTTGATACCATCGATGGCGAAATCGGTTATATTTATACCAGGCCCCATCGTTCCCACAGGCAGCGTATGTGATGATGCATTTTTCAATCGGGCCCCGAAATTTGGAGCGCGTGAAGTCGTTAAATGGACTGGATTCTTGTGAAATTTGGGATGCGAGCTCTTGGATTATGCGGGATGAGGCGGGATCATTTGCATTGTTGATGCGGGTTACGAACGTAGCATTCCTCTTGCAAAATAAGGAAGGGGTCGGCGAGGCCGGCTCGTGGCAGCTCCGATGCCCTAAGAAATCCGGTTTCTTCACGAGAGAAAGAAATATTTGCTTAGAGGCGAATGTGTTGCATATAGTATCGTCTAAAGTCTTACCTTTCACTTCTTTGGGGTAGCCATGTATTTATAGTAGATGTCAACAGTTGGCGTAACAAGTTTGTTCCCATTGGATGGGATTTTTCTTTGCTCGATATCGGATTTGGTAATGGATTTAGAAAGCTGTTGTTATTTGGATATCTTCGCCCAGCGTGATGGGAGATCAAGCGGTGATGATGTTATTATTTTCCTTTCCTTATTGATAAGATTTGGTTGGATCGGCGGGATGGTATATTGTTAGGGTTATTACATTTTACGTATTGGCAAAATACAATCGGTTGCGGGATATGGACCTTAATTCATCCAAAAGATCGTCCTTTGGACCTAGCGGGTCGGGCCTTCGTTTTGGGCTGGTACCGAGGGGCCTGGGTATTGCGTTGGGCGCGCCACTTCTTTGGGCTTGGTGAGTGGGCTGCTTGAGCCCATTTTCAAACCTATCAATTATCATTCCTAAATTAATGTAGGACTTTGGGTGTACCTGAAGCAATCTTTCATTCGGACAAAGTTCCACCCATCTTTTCCTCAAATTAGGATTTCTTTGTCTTTCATTGTGTTTAGGTACACAACTTAAGGGAAGCACCTCCTACCAGGGGCTCACCGCACAATTTTGTTTGGCATATATATATATATATATATACACACACACACATGGTTAAGCCTGAAATCGGCTTAATTTGATATCACATGTTGTGGCATGTGACTTATATTGGGAGTAAAAGGACGGGCAAATGCTAGAGCAGAGCGCACCGAACGAAGTGGAATGGAGTGACGACATGTGCCCTTCATGCATATCCTCTTTGTTGGGGGATGAAATATTAGGTTGGAAGTATAGGGATAAAGCCTCCTTGGTACAGTACATTATGGTACAGGTATATGAGTATTTTTGTGGGTGTTCGTATCCAGAGATTATTATAAATATCCTCTTATGTATCCTATTTCCGATATAGTAGAGAAGTTTGAGTCGTTGTTCCCTTCCGTGGATCTTGGCATTTTATACCTCATCTTCTTGTTTTCTTTCTCGAGATTTTATCACTATTGCTCCGACCCTGACACCAAGTGAGCAGACACGTCCCAAAAGCGAGTGAAAGCTATGGAATCGACTCAGCGAAAGTTAAAAACTTCTTGAAGAGAGCTTGCACTAACTACCAGCTCCCGCGCAATGCAATCAACATTAACCAGGAAGGTGATAAATTCTAGCTCGGCCAGTAGTAGAGCTGACTACGAAGATACATTCCATGCGTTGCTAAGATGTCAAGCAATCCAGATTAGCGTTTGGGGAGGCTCATTAATATGTGAAGACGTTGATGAAGGTAATTGATAGCCTTTGTTAGACGGTTAGCAAATCAGTCTACACATGTGCAATTGTACAAACATGTTTATTCATCTCAAAGAATCAGGCTCGACAAAACACTAGACTACTAGTGCTTAACTAACCACCCTTTGACCCGCATTGACCCTAATTCTTATGAATCCAAAATGCAGGACCTTGCCTCTGACTTTAGACTAAACCCCATTTAGGACCTAAGCATAGCCACTACCTGCTTGATTTGGAGTGAATGGGCTTGACTCATAGTCATGGGTTCCCAGTTAAACTAAAATCATACTATCCCTAAAAAAAAAAAAACAGACAAACTGGCTGATTCAGTTTCCCAACTGATTGAGAAAAAATATCAAATTTTGTTAGAACATTCTTCACAGAGTAAGGAACCCAAAAAAAGCAACGGTGTATGATTCCAACTACGGATGAGTGAGGGCGACCCGAACAATGCAAAGCTGCCCCAAATTTGTTGTCACAAAACATAACCTAATGGCCAGGCTAATCAGTTCCCCAACCAGTGGAGCTGGTTGAGAGTAGTTCTTAAAAATTTTCAGAACATTTCTCATAGAGTAAGGAATCCAACAAAACAAACGGTGCACATTTTCGACTCCGAATGAGTGAGAACTGACCCAAACAATGTCTAGTGCCCTAACTGTTGTTCCTGAAAACATAACCTAATGAACCGGATGATCCGGTTCCCCAACCGATCGATCCAGTTGAGAACAGTTCTAAATTTTTTTCAGAACATTCCTTATATAGTAAGAAATCCAACAAAACAAATGGTATACAATTTCGACTCCGAATGAGTGAGAACTGACCCAAACAATGCTTAGTGCCCTAACTACTGTTCCTGAAAATAGAATCTAATGAACTGGCTGATCCGGCTCCCCAACTGGTTGAGCCGATTGAGAACAGTTCTCAATTTTTTTTAAAACATTCCTTATAGAGTAAGAAATCCAACAAAACAAACGGAGTACAATTCTGACTCCGAATGGGTGAGAACTGACCCAAACAATGCCTAGTGCCTTAAAACGAGGCTGCAAACATCAAGCGAACAAGTGCAAAAGCGGAGAAGCATACCTATAGGATTCACGGCTACTCCCCCTTTGTCTTCCTTCTTTTTTGCCTCCAAAACTAGATATCCACTCCCTCAAAACTTTAGGATATCCCCTTCCAAATGAGAGAGCCCACTCCCACCTGGATCTAGAGGATCTCTCATCCTTTTCTTTTTTCTTTTTTCTCCTTTCTCCTTTCTTCTTT